>JAOTQP010001546.1:100192061-100204095 GCA_026413545.1 Cichladusa arquata
AGTTTCAGGGAAGGGAAGGGAAGTTTCAGGGAAGGGAAGGGAAGGGAAGGGAAGGGAAGGGAAGGGAAGGGAAGGGAGAGAGAGGAGTTTGTTGCAATTTCTGTTTTGTTTTACACTTCTGCCTGTTATCATTGAACAAGCATGGCATGGGTTTAAGAGTTAGAAAATCAAGTTTAACCTCCAGTCCTGCCAGCTTGCTGTTGTCTGTCCATAGGCAAGTATTTGATATTTGTCCATCTAAATTATGGATACTGCTCTCCCCAGCAGTGTTTGACACAGAAATAGCACCAAGTCCCACTCAATAGAATCATGTCATCCAGTGGGCCATGTGCACTCTATTTAATGTAAAATTACACCTTGGTCCTGCCTGAAAATGGAAAGGTGCTTGTGCCAGTTATTCCACACTGGTAGAATGTACCTAAAACACTATTTCCCATGAGATGTCTGGCATCAAAGCATCTTGCAATGTAAATATGGACTAATAATTTGCAGTAGGTTACCTTTTTTACCTCTTCTTCTCTTTCTCCTTTCCCTTTGCCTCCACCTTGATCTTAGTAGTAGACACAGTCTCTTACCTTCTACCCTTCAGATCAGGTCATAAACACACATTTCTTTCCTGAATGTTTTCTTCTGCTGTTGTGAATAACCTGATCAGCTCTAACAGAAACATTCCTTCCTGACATCATGACAAATCACAAATCCTTTAGATACAAAGGAGACTGAGTCAATTTCAGGGAGAGAATCCAGAGAATCTAACACTTCATCTTGTAAACAAGACCAACCCTTCCAGTGTTTAAACCAAATATATTAGAAAAAGTAAATTAGAGACCAGATTAAATAAAGTATATCTATAGAATGTTCTTTTATTTCCATTGTAGGTAAAAGAAGCATTGACTACACTGAAGCATGTTGCTGAACTATTGTTATTTCAGAGTGTTAAAGCTGAGAGATACAGAGAGAGAATTCTCCAATATGATGAATTGAAGAAGAAATGAACTTAAATTCTAATATCAGTGGATCAAGGGGATGACAGCATTTATTTCAATGGCTGAGATTTCACCTTCTGTAGCAAACTCAGCAATTCTCTTTGCTTGCAAAATGTTTGGGTCAGGCCCCTAGGACATTGCAAAGACCAAAGCATTTTCCTCTTCAGAAGCTTTTCAGAAAGCCCTAGAAATAAAAGCTACCTTTAGATTTGGATGTGTCTGTAGGGTGGATTCCACTGGAGCAGGAAGGTCACCCTTTCTTCCTTCCTGGAGCTCAGGGGAATGGCAGAGAGGATCCCCTGAGCACATGCAAGTCTCCTTCAATAATGAACCACATGCTTGCTACTAAGCAAGCATAGTAATTATATTATATCCATCTGCAGCTTTTTATATTTGAATTAACTGACTTTTATTAACATATTCTTTGATTAGTCTTGAAGTATATATAAAGAAACCTCTTTTTTTTTCTTCTTTTTTTTTTTTTTTTTGCTAGATTTCCTGAGTTTCAGTATTTTATTTTGAACAGTTATTTATTACAGCATGGAAACAATGTTTGCACCAGTAAATTAAATTTGAGCCATATCATTCTCTGCCACTGAGGTCAAAGGGCAAAGTAAAACCTGAATTGAGAACATTGCACCCAGGATGAATACCCAAATGGAACCCATTCACTCAAAGTGGCTCCTGGAATTGGCATTTGCCCTGTGAAAGCTTCTGAACATTTCTGAGGCATTTGGGATAGGGAGGATGGCCCTGGCAGTTGTGCCAAGGATCTTCCTAAGAATTTAACATCACAGGTGATGAAGTTCCAGTCTCCAGAGTGTCTGGTGGAGCTTTTCAATGTACATTAACACAAGACACAGCTGAACAGCAGCAGGACTCACCACATCCAGCTGAGGCCACCCAGCAACACCCTCTGCCTCTTTTCTCTGCCTTCACCTGCAGGATTTGAAGGTGCTAGCAAGTGTGGAGGAGGAGGATGGCAGAGGACATAAGATAGATGCACCACTAGAGCCAGCCAAATGACTAATTTAAATGGTTCTGTGATTAAACACAGAGTTGACTGCTGATCTCTGACTGCAGCATGGGATGAGGTGTATTTAGCACTCAGAGCTAATTTCACCAAGTAGGTGCAAATCCTCTGCAGTTCTCTCTTCTGAGCTAATTCCCTGACCCTTGATTAATAAGACTTGGTGGAAATTAGACAACCTTAGAGCATCAACACAAACTGAAAATGCATTCTAACCTCAAATAATTGAATCAGCATCTTATCTACATTTCCTGCCTTTTACAAGTGCCAGTATTTAGCTCACCACAGTGACTTCAGAGTGTCAGTATGTTTCACAATTCAATTAGTCATTCCCAAGTTAAGTATTGTAATTGATTCTTTTTTTGTCTCCGCTGGTGATAAAGGTAATGGATGTTTTTGTCAGGAGAATGGACTTCCTCTAAATATCTGCTTCTCCATGTCACTGCTCTGAAGTAAATGGTGAGGTGTATTTCTCTAAATAGACAAGTAGCTGGTGAGAGGGGGAAAAAAGAGAAGGAGAAAAAGGGGTAGAGAACCATACATTTCCTGACATTGCACTTTCAGGACGGTTTAATTACCACAAACGTACATTCTTGAACAACCCTTATCTCAGGGAGCATTGCAGGAAGCAGAGAGTAATTTGAATGCTAACAGATATTGCTTAAAATACAAAAAGAAAATGAATCAAATGCGCCTG
Organism: Cichladusa arquata; assembly: GCA_026413545.1. Lineage (NCBI taxonomy): Eukaryota > Metazoa > Chordata > Aves > Passeriformes > Muscicapidae > Cichladusa > Cichladusa arquata. The sequence goes on from JAOTQP010001546.1 coordinate 100,194,775, forward strand.
TACAGTGTCCAAGGTTTCAGTTTGGGGAAACTGTTCCCAGAAAAGGCTGACGTAGCACCTCAGACTAAGAGCTGTGCCTTACAGCAAGAACTGATGTAACATCTTCCAGCAGCTGGTCTGCACTTGAAAAGCAGAGCAAGCAGGGCCTGAGAAAAGCAATCAATCAGCTGCATTTGTCACAGCCCTCTGAAGTCCCAGTTATGGATATCATTAACTGAACACAGTGAGGGGCAGCACGCCAGGAGCAGGGGTAGGGTTACCTCCAAAAACACCCTGACTGCCAGGTTTAGGGCTCTCCTCTTCATAACACTTCCTTTCACCACACAGAAAATACCTGCAGACCTAAGGAACATCCTGGATCACATTAAAAGCCCATCACACAGAAACTCCTTGGGAAAAACTTTTTCCTCATGGAAGCCAAAACTGCTGATTCCTTGGCTTGGTGCCAGTGCTGTGATGGAACAGGAATGGCTGGCATCCTGCCAGGAATGTGCACATCTGTCAGTAGTGGCCATTTCTTTCCTGATATTCACATGAAGATGTTAATGTAAGAAATCCTAAGGTTTCAAAAACTTAAGAAGTAATAGGGCTACTGTGGTCTCATCTTTCCATTTAGCTGATTTTATGAAAAAATATCATACATCACACATAATGGAGTATGCTCCATTGTAATCACCAAACCTGTCAGATCTAATATTAATCAAGGACTTCTAGAGCTGTACCTAGAGATTAAATATTTCAGAAAATTCTGATGATATTTTCTCTAAATTCTGTTAAAACCCCTGTGCCATTGTCCTTGGGTGACATAAAAATGTGATGGAGCCTTTTGCATATTGCAGTGCTTATTTTCCAAGGCAAAAATATATTAATCTGCAGCCAAATTTATTTGGGGATAGGCAGTTTTCTGAAATTTCTCAGCTATCTCAGCAAGTTACAGCTGTTCTCTTCTAGTCTGTCTTAAAATCTAGAGTGATACTGTCATGTACTTGCAATATACTGCAGAATTTTACATTAAAAATGGATAAAGAGATTAATAATTTTTATAATGATTAGAAAGTAATCTGAATCCAAAAGCTTTATATGTTAATATAAAATAGGATTTATTATAATTAGAGACATAAAGGATAAGAGTAAAATATAATTTTGTAAAAACATTAATTGTTGCTTTTCCTTGTAACCTGTATAAAGGGCCTGAGCATTTAGAGAACTTTAAGAATCTGGTAGTTAAAGTAGCTCATCTGATTTGAACCTAAGGATGACAGCTTAAGGGTTTTCCTTCTTCCATAGGTAAAGAGCTCTACAAATTAAACACCAAGGGGTAGCTAACACCTCTCTGAGTCCATTGTCATCATGGGGAATTGTGTCTTCCTGTCCACTCTTGGCAAAGGGAATGTGGAGCTCCATCTGGGGTGGAAACAGACTGACTTCGCTGGCCCCTTGTCCATTTGAGTTGACACTTTGTTTTTTTTGCTCAGCATTTCCTCCCTACTGATAGAGATGGGCATAGAGAAGGTATGGCTTAGCTTGGCTCTTCCCAAGGCCACAGCTGCCTCCCTAGGATTTTCTACCTAGTGAAAATAAAATACTGTTAACTCCACATCCTTAGCTGCTGTTTTATTACAAGATCTTATTGATTTTGATGGCTGCTGATGCCAGTTTATTTCAAATGAGGTTTGGGCTGTCACCAAAAAAATCACTTAACTTTCAAACATCCTTTCTCAATTGGAAATTATGTTCTGCTTTATGTTATATATGGACAGGTTATAGTCCATATATTTTGAGTAATATTTTGTAACATTTTCAAACACATTCAGGTTTAGATACCCAATCAAAGCTACTCATCAACAGAGGCCCCTCCTGCACAGTAGTAATTTACATAGGCACTGTGAAGGAGTGCCTGTAACATGCCCTAAAAACAGCTGGCCTGAATGTCTGTCTGCAGGTAGGCAGAAATCCTTTAAGCAATTCACACAGAGAGGAAAATCTGCAGTTGATATAGACAGGAAAAAACACTTTATTGGTAAAAGGCAGTCATACCAAGCTTGCTCAGACAACTGGATTTAGTTTAGGGATGAAATACATATGGTCAAAAACCAACTCACTGTCTCCATTAGCAAACACTGGAATACTGGAGGTGGTCTTTTTGGACAAAGAAGACAAATAATAGATTTGCAGACTTTTTTTTTTCCCTGTAAACATAAGAGGACTCTGTGTTAAACCTTCACTGATCCACAGCTGCCCTGTGATAGCTCAAAGTGCTCAGAGATCAGAAAGGGAGCAGATGTGGCAGAATCACTCAGCACTGAAATGGCACAAGGCAGGTTTGCCAAGCAGCAGTCAGGGACCACATCTGTTCCTCAGAGCTCAGCAGGCCAGCTGTGATGGAGAGAGATTAGCTCAAATGAAATGGAACATGAAAAGTCTGATGAAACTGCCACAAATAAAGTAAAGGGTGGTTCCTGGAGAGACAATCAGCTCCATCTGCAACAGATCTAATGAAGCTTGGGGTTTTTAATGGATTTGTGCCTTGTGGTTGGATTCTTTGGTGTGAGTACCAATTAAAACTCTTCCTGTGGTTGGGGCAGTCATAACAGTTGTCTTCTGTGTGAATTCTCCAGTGGGTGGAGAGCACACTGCAACCTCATGATCAGAGAAGGTCTGACTTCGTTGGGCCACTAATGACACCTCTTTTCCTGCTCAGCCACCTGTTCCTACAAAACTGGATATTTAATTTCTGCTAACTTCTGCTATCCTGGGTAGAAAGTAGTTCAGTGATTCAGAGTTATTGGGATGTAGGTGGGCAGTATGGCAGACCCATGTGCACAGATTCCTTATATGCACAAGTGGAGTAATCTCACACTGCTTACTGCAGGGACCAGCACATGGGCCTAGGGTGTTATCTCCTGGGAAATGCTGGCTTGTGATTTAAATAGCAAAAGCTGAAACATGCCTGTGTCAAGGTGATGTCTGCTGAGATGACAGTGAGTACAGATGTGTTCTTGAAGACACACACCTTTCTGCTCAAAGCCAGTCCAGGTGTGTGGGTAGAGCACTGCATGGGACAAAGGAAACATGAAATCTAACTGTATGCTTATTTGGAAAAGCAGCTTCAGCTACAGCTCCTTTTTGTTAAAGAATATAGTAATTCCTTCCATCCACATTGTTATCCTCTTCATTACTTCCACATCGCACTTTCATGGTCCCTGTAAGCTGAGGAGTTCTCACCTTACATGCTGATGATGGGCATTACTGTTGATTGCTGGTTATCCCACTTATGTGACCATGGAGCAGATATTTCAGGTGATAGCACTTTCATTTTTGGGAAGCAGAACTCACCTTTAAGAGAAAGTCCACAGCTCTAATGCAAGGGTCTGCAAAATTAAAATTAATTTTCTTCATGTTCATTTCTTCTTGGCAATGGGATAAGTGGATCAGTTTTTTGAGCTACTTACTTAACTCTTATTTTTAGTAATCATTAAAGAGTGACAAGAAAATAGAAAAGATGATGTTATATTTGGCACTACCCTGACTTCATTTCCTGACTTGGTCACAGCCTTTCTTTGTGAATTGAAATCTTGTACCATTTTTCACCCTGTCTAACAGGGTCCTTGCAAACTACAACTCCTTTCTCTTTTTAGGTGTAATGGTAAAAAAAGTATAAAAGTCTATATACACCCATGTAAACACTAAGTCAAGATTAATATAATTCCAGAGCTACTTAGTCACTCACAGAGACAGGATAAACAACTGAGCTCAGGAAAAAAGCTACCTTTTTATAGACTACAGGAAACTATTTGCATAATTCTTATCTTGTTCCTTATTTTAAACCAACAAAACAAACAAAAACTTCCCCCCCCAAATCTTCCCTCAGCTAGAGATTTAAACATTAAACAGCATACTTTTGTCAGGACAAGTATTTTACATTGTGTCCAATGATTATGTTAATAATAATGCATTGCTCCAGAACTATGGCTGTGGATTTTGTTATGATAGGACTCTCAGAACAAGACCATTTCTGAGATCCAGTCAAAGTGGTGATCTGGTTGCTATCAGAGCTGGAATATAGACTGAAACCAACTCTTCTCAGGTGGCAGCAGAGAATTGTCATATATTAGTGAATTGCATTCTTGAGAAATATTATGCCAAGAACACCCCCACTTGGTCAAGGAAAGAAATGGAGTCAGAGAAAGATTACCACATCTGAAATATATTGCACAAAAATCCTACTCTTCTGTGCTTGTTTTTTGAAAGCTGCTGTCCACGAATGTCAGCATGAATGAAGTTCTAGAGGTCATTGAGAGAAAAAAAAAAAAAGTTATAAATGACAATTTATAGTGTTTTGGTATGTTCATTGAAAATTTCTCACACAAACTACATATCTCAGACTGCAGTGTAAATACTCAAGCCAGCTTGCCTGGCATCAGCATCCAGGCTTCTACAACATCATCCTAAGTACGAACCAGTTTCTTTTGTTGTTACCAGAGAACACATTTTCTTAAATAATAATCTCAGCTCTACAGGAATTCTTGTGTCTACAGGAACTATATACTGTACACAGCTCAGACACAGTCATTGAAAGAATCCTGTGAGTGTTACACCTTTTTAAAATTTTATTATCATTTGTTTCTTTCTTTTAGCAAGAAGTTTTGGACAGCGTTGAACAGTCACAACGAGAGGCCACCTACATACAGCCATGCATGAAGCACCACATCAACACAAGAATTTTTTCTGCAGCCACTCTCAGCTTTCTCAGAAGAGCAGAAAAGAAAACCAAAAATTCCTATTTTATTTGCTGAAGACAATGAACTTTGAATCATCCCTAATTTGCTTCCAACAAGATGTCTGGTTCCAGTCCAGAAGTTCTTAATTAGTCTCTGTAGGCATTGATTTCAAGGGGAGTTTTACCTGAGTGAGGATTTTGAATGAGGTCATGAGGTGTGAGTGAGCCCCGAGGAAGAAAACAGAGCCTCACCCTTGTGCAGGTGTGCAGGTGAAATTTCAAGGAGCTTCAACATTCTTTCTAATATTTTTAGTCCCCTATAGAGAAAAGGCTGCAGTTTTAGCGTGGCACTACAGGAATTTAGAAGCATCCAGACAGAGTTAAATGTGCCTCAGAAAAGGAAAAGTTCCCAAGAAAACTGAGGAAAGAAATGTAGGGAAAAGGAATAAAGTTCACAAATAAAGTTCACAAACAGCAAAGCTTTAGGAATATGAAATGAGAGTTTGAACTTGACACTGTTTCTGTGGAAAAAACAAACAACAGAACAACAACATAATAATAATGATAACAACAACAATAATAAAGCAGCTTGTGGCAGAAGACTGGGAGGAAACTGTGAGCAGGATGTGAGGAGCTGAGGCTGGACAGAGAAATAGAGGTCAAACCAGCTTCCTGGGGTGGGCCTTTGGGAGGTCTCAGTCCAAAATCCCACATCTGAAATATATTGCACAAAAAAATCCTTGGCCTGAGAACAGATGGGTCTGTAAAAGTGCAGACAATGAACTGAGAAAAGGAATGGCTTTGCAGGAAGAATGTAGTGACATATTGTGCTGCTGTAAATCATCTCTATGTAACAGCTATAAAAACCTAATTTTCTTAAAACTCATGTATTAGTTTTCAGAAATAGATGAAAAATTTTCAATAAAAATTTCTGTGCATATGCACTGAATTCCATACAAGAGACTCTTGGATTAAAAAAAAAATAGCCAAGAAAATAGTAAAGCTTCTGAACAACTGAAATTGGTTTCCTGTATGCAGGAATTCCTCTACCCTTAATACCTAATAACCTCAACAAGATCCTTAATATGGATCTCTCTCTAAGACTAAAAAATGAATTTAAAGATCTGGCAGACTGTGTGCATGTAAGAGTAGATAGATGATGCAGGTCAGTAAACACAATTGCAGCAATCAATAGGTGTGTATTGGCTCTGTAATTATCTTCCTATTAATGCTAAATTAGCTAAGGTATATTTCAGGCATCTGTTACAATTTAAAGGATTGCCAATAATTCTTATTTTATTGAAAAATAGATTACTCCTTATTGGAAAGGCCATAAAGCAAACCTGAAAATCTTTATCTATGGAGTTTGTCTCACAGTGCGTGGAGTCATCGATAAAACATCTCATGGTCCACTCAGTGCTGCTGAGCACAGACTGAGGACCATTAAAAGTAGGAGGTGTTGATAATTCTCTGTCCTGACATACGCTAACACATGTTTTAATGGTGGTATTGCTCTTGCATCATATCTCACTGCTTTAGGACATGTCAGTTCATCACCCAGCTGACCTATCCAGCATTCCTGGCATGCCTCCAGTCAAGCACCATGAGCTGGTATCCATAAAAATCCACTTTAGCTGACAGAAGGGGTATAATATCCTGAGTTTAATTGCCTGTTTTTAAAAATATGCTTTGTAAAACTTATTTTTGTCTGCCCCCCCTTCCCCCCAGCTCAGGGGTTTCTATGCTTCAAGGGTCTGCTTGCATCTTCCCCTCTGGCCAAACAATCTGAGGAGGAGAAGGCTTTAGTTAAATATCTTGCAACCCAAATGTTAACTCTCACAAATCACCTGTGGGGGGAAGAGTCTGCCTTTCCACACTCTTACATATTCTGTACATGCTGCAGTTTCTCTCCTATGCAGCCCTGGCAGTTTTCTCAGGATTATGTGATTTACATTCTGCACAGGCCTGTGTGGATCCATACAGCTCAGCAGGAGTGATTTTTACAGATTTACTGCAGCAGCCATAGGCCAGGGTAGGATTTGGATTTTTTTCTTACTTAGATGTGATTCACAGCAAAATCTCAAGGGCAGAACACCCTCCAGCTGCTGTAGGGTGGAAATCATACCTGTCCAAGGTGGAAGGTCCTTCCCAAGGTACAATCCCTACCTAAGACTTTTTAAAGGAGCTAAAGAAAACAGAGGGCTGTGACACATGATCAAGTTATTGAATATTAATTAACCTTGCACCAGCTGAACCTCAGCAGCTCCTGTGCTCTTAACCGCAGCCCATTGCTGCCACCAAGGATAACACACAAGTATTGCCTTTTCCACCGAGGTCTGCTCCTGGTGACTCCTGCCAAACACATTTGCTACAAACTAAATGCACACACAAAATGTGAGCTACTGACACTCAGCTGGCAGGCACTAAGCCATGAAACTCTGGTCACAGGGGATACAGGGGAATCAGGAGTCAGGTTCATCAAAGCTGCTCATGCACTTCTGAAATGCAATGTCAATTGTCAGTTTAGTAGAAAAAGCACTAGCAAATATTGCCAGAGTTAAATAAGACATCCTTCAGCTGTCAAGAGAACAGCCTCAGTAAATGCTGAGCACTGCTCTCAGTAGTTCTGTTCCTAAGCTCTGCCTCCACCCAAGGAGCATGTGTATCACACCAAAAGATCTTGTTTCTCAGTCTGCTCTTCTCCTATTCAATATGTAGCACAACAAAGCTTTTAAACAATATCAAGTTTATGCACACAAAGAAGTCTTGAAAAGTGGCTTTTCTGGGTTTGAGGGATGACTTGGATTTTTTGGGGTGCTTTTTTTTTTTCTTTCTTTTGCTACTGCAGAAAATGGCACGTGGAGTCTATCCACAAGAAATATTTTGATTTTAGATAACACCAGCCAGCTGGGAGCAGGGAGTGTGAATACTACTAGGTAATTGGCATTTTGTGTGATCTCAGGGGGCAGAATCCACTGAACACTCCTAAAATGGTATTGCTAAGGAGGAAAATATGCTATGCTACAGTGTTCATCAAAAGTTTATGAACACAAATGCTAGGAGAGGAGAAGTTTCTATGGGCCACCAAGTGTAAGAAATACTGTATTCTTGCTTTCAAAATTCCGTCCCTGAAATACATTTCACTGGTGGCACTTTAATGAGACTTGGAGCTGTTCATATTAGTTCTTATTTTGGTATTTTGCGGCTGAAATTCATCCTCACTGTTCTAAGGGTACGGAGTCTTCTTATGGGCCAAGAGAAGTAAAATCTCACCTTGGGCTTAATTCAAGCTAGCAGCATACAAATGCAAGAGTACAACACGTGTTTGTGACACCTGTGCATCCAGACCTCCTGTGCACTAATGACAAAAATTACCTTTGATTAGGTTAGTTGCACTGAGAAAGCCTGCAGTGCAAAAGTCTCTTTACAAGTCCATTCTTCCTAGTTCTTGTAAAAGCCATTTGAAAATGCATCATATTCCCTTATTACATATGCATTACTTGCTTTCTGTCAACCTTATTGATTGTTTCCCACTAAAATCTGATTTTTCCAACAGATTCTAAATGAAAATTCTAAGTGTGATTTCAAAAAGCATGTCATTGAGTGAATTTTGTGCAAACCAAAGTAACTGGAAAAACTCCAGAAAGAGGAATGTCAAAGGTAGCAGGTTTTCAGAGAAAAAAACCTAAACCAATCCACAGAATTAATAACCAAAAACTCCTTTGCCCATTACTGCAAAATGACTTAAAGTGAGACAGAAGCCCCATTTTGACTGGTGATGAAATAATAATAAGAGGCTAATGTTAGCGTGAAAAAGACATTTCTTTCTTTACATAGCATTTAAATTCCAGTTCAGTTACCTTATCATACTGGTGATATGCAGGAGTAATATTGATTGAAACCATTTTTGTATTTTATTTTGAGAACTCTTAGCCCTCTGAAAAATTTATGCTTTTCCATACAAGATAGTTCAAGACCTTACAAGAAGGTATGAATTTTGCAAATAGTCTCCACTTTTTGTACACTGTTGTATCAATGGACCTTTTGCAGCCTCACATTCTCCTCTTCATGTGAGCTCCTTGGAGACAGGAATCCTGGGAGCATGAAAAAGCAAAAGCCCTGTCCTTGGGCTCCAGATCAACCAGCATGAGCTGACTGTATCCACAGTATTGAGCTCTTACTCTTAGCATCACTGAATAGTTTGTGTTGGAAGGTATCTTTAAAGGTATCTGGTCCAGCCCCCCTGCAAACAGGCATCCTCCACTAGATCAGCTAGCTTAGAGCCCTGTCCAACAGGACCTTGGATGTTTCCAGGGATGGGGCATCTGGGTAACCTGTTTCATTGTTCCACCATCCTCGTCCTTCTAGCGAGCCTTTCTCATCAGTCCCCTCTATGTACTGAAAGGCTGTGTTAAGGTGTCCCCAAAGCCTTCTCCTCTCCAGACTGAGCAATCCAATGCTCTCAGCCTGTCCTTGCAGGAGAGGTGCTCCATCCCTCTGATCATCTTGGTGGCCTCCTCTGGACTCACTCCAACAGCTCCATGTCCTTCCTGTGCTGGGACCCAGGGCTGGGTGCAGCTCTGCAGGTGGGGTCTCACCAG
>JAOTQP010001546.1:100204195-100217510 GCA_026413545.1 Cichladusa arquata
GCTGCCCACGCTGCTTTGGATGCAGCCCAGGGCACTTTTGGCTTTCTGGGCTGCAAGGGCACATGGCTGGGTCATGTGCAGCCTCTCACTCACAGCACCCCCAAATCCTTCTCACCCAGGCTGCTCTCAATGAGTTCTTCTCCCAGTCTCCACTGAGGGTGCATTAAATCCCAATTTTACCTATGAAGATATTAAACAGCAGTGCTCCCAATACAGACCCTGAGAGACATCACTTGTCACCACTCTTGGTGCTTCCAGAACAGGTTGCCCATGTTCAGATTGCTACTGGGACAATGTGTCCCTTGAAGACTTGAAGATGCACACTCTTGTCCCTGTAGCTCAGTGTTGAGACCGCTCCTTACAATCTAGGAGCACGTGTCTAATAGATAATTTAAAAATTCATTATGTGCCTAAGGGATAGCAAAAGGCTGGCAGGGAGCTGTGTGCGGCTTTGCAGAGTCCGTACCGCCAGTGATCCCAGCGCCGGGGGAGCGGAGCGCGGGGCAGACGAGCCAGACCCGGAATCCTGGCCGCGATGGGAAAACGCTCGGCGCGTCCGGCAAGGCTCCAGAGCCGCTCCCCAGGGAGGGAATCGGGGGAAGGCAATGCAGCGGAACAGAACATCTGCCCCAAACCATCCCTCTCCGACCCGGCCGGGCAGCCCCGGCTCTCCGGGGCCCGCATCAGCGCTGCGGGGCGGGAGCAGCCCCAGCCCGGCCGGCGACAGGGACAATGGACAAAGCGGGGCCCTCTCATCCCACCCCGCAGGGTGATGGATGAGCAGCATCCGACACGGCTGCCCCGGCGCTCCCGGCACGGAGCGCCCGAAACCCGCCCGCGACCGCCCGAGCCCCCGGCGGCCGGAGAGGGATCTGCGCCCGCGGACACGGCTGGGAGTGACAGCGATGGGGGTGACAGAGATGGGGGTGACAGTGACACTGCTGAGGGTGACACTGATGGAGGTGACAGTGACACGGCTGGGGGTGACAGTGCTGGGGGTGTATGACGCTGCTGGGGTGTGACGCCACCGCTGGGGTGTGTGACAGTGCTGGAGCGTGTGACACTGTTGGAATGTGGCACTGCTGGGGTGTGTGACACTGCTGTGTCCATGTGTCACAGTGTTCTGTGTGTGTGCTGAGGGCACCCAAGCCCGTGGACCTTTCACTGATCCATGTTCCTGGGTGCTGGCTGCCATCACCCCCTCACACTCAGTCCCTGATGGCATTTGCCTTCTCATCCATTATGTACCCTTGCGCTTTGTGCTTGTAATTGCCATCAGATGTGACCTCTGCACAAATGTTATGAACCATATTCCGGAGACATTTGGAGAGGAACAGGAGAACAAGGGTTGGATTCCTCCTGCTCCATCCTTCACTGCACAGTAGAATCCAGTCTTTCACAAGTTGCAGCTCAAGAAGATTTTAGTCTGTGAACATATATGGTTCTTGTCCGAAAAGACAGAAACTATTTAACCTCCTTGGCAGGTCAAGACTTTTCAGTCTAGTTGCTTCCATGTGAGTAAATATCCACACCTCTACAGCAGCTTATTTAACTCCCCAGTGACAGAACATTTAACACTGTGATTCAATTATTTCCCTCAAAACTTTCTAAGATCACAGAATCACAGAATAGTTAAGGCTGAAAGGCACCATTGGAGGTCACATTCTCCAACTTTTCTGCTCAGGCAGGGCTCCCTGGAGCACATCATTCACAGCTGTGCCCGGGTAGCTTTGAAGATCTCCAGTGAGGGAGATCCATAGTGTCTCTGGACAATCCGTTCCAGTGTGTGGTCACCTGCACAGTAAAGAATTTCTTCCTCATGTTCAGGTGGAACTTCCTGTGCATCAGTTTGTGCCCATTGTCTCTGATTTCTCGGCACCACCAAGGAGAGCTGGTCCATCCTCTTGACACCCCTCAGATATTTACAGGTCTCCTCTCAGTCTTCTCTGGGTTGAACAGGCTCAGCTCACTCAGCTGCTCCTTCTGAGAGATGCTCCTCTCCCCTGATAATCTTTGTAGTCCTATTCACGCTCTGAAGTATCTAAAGTTCTCTTGAATATATACTTCAAACTCATACTTACTAAGGAAAAAAACCTGAAGCTTTAAAAATTCTGTTAGCACAGCAGTAGTGCCACTTTTAAGCTGAAAAAGGTCTCTGATTAGAGAGCAGGAGCTACCCTGCAGTTTAACCTGGATTTTTTCACTCACTTTCCATTATATTTCAAATAATGAGACAAGAATGGTCATGAATGATTAAGTACAAATATTATAAAAGAGATAATGTAATTAATTAGCCTTGGAAGTGGAAAAGTACGGAATGGAAAAGAAGTCTTTAAAGAGAGTTGAGTTTAATGGACAGTTACGTGTACAAAATTGAGAATATTTCTAGGTGTTGTCATTCAAACAAGTCTAGAAATACCACATTCATGACCTTTTTAATGCACCAGCATAAGCGTGTGCTTTCCCTGCAAACAAAGTTACTGAGTACAGCTAATTTGGCAGGGGGAAAATTGTGCTTTAGGGAGAGGACTAAGTGTTCATCCTCAATGTGCACATAGGGTGGAGTAGTTGCACCTGTAGATGATGATTTAGAGACGTAAAAAGAAACTTGGGGAAGCAAGAAGAAATGGTCTGAGCTTGATCCTGATAGACCATGCCCAATGTACCCAGTTACAGTCGATACACAAAGACTAATATTTCAGTGAAACATAGCAAAACTGACAGAGGCCTCTGAGCCCAGAGTCACAGGGCTCACAGCTCACACATTCAAACTCCAGGTGAGCAACGAGGAATGCAGGCTCCTGCACGGGTAACAACACTGAGACACTGAACCAGAAAGCAGTCCTGAACAACAGCTACATGGACTGAAAAAGCAGCAAGACTGAACGCTGAGGTGAACTGCTCCAGCTTTCAAAGGTAAAAGGGAAACCTGGTATCAACTTTTAGCTCCTAAGTCTGGCAATTTCCTGACCTCACAAAACACACAGACCTGCTCTTGCTAATTTCATGAAGCACTTCATAATGCTGATGGTCAGATTTTATTTAGATTTTGTCAACATATAAACAAGCCATTTAAAAACAGTGCAATAAAGTAATTTTAGGCAGCAATACTTCATTTTTTTTTAAAAAAATGAATTCAATACAATATTAGAGAGACTTTGAAAAAATTCAAGTTCTGATTGGCATTGTATACCAGATGCTACTCTTCTTGTTGAATAAACCAGCTGCAAGCTATATGGATTTACATAAAAAAAGACAAAAATCCAAACAAACAAACAAACATTAATTCCTTTATTTCTATAACTTGTAATAGATGATTTTAGACTGCTCATTCTCAAATCATTTTCATGCTGTTCAATGCTTTTGCTTGATGCAAACATTCTCCTGTGCTCAGTTTATGGCATGAACTGGTGATATCTATGAGTAACTTTCTGTGATACTTTGCAGAAAGTGAGAGTGGTTCTAATTAATTAATAAGTGGTTTAAACAATTTGTATTTTACCGTGATTAGCTAATAGAGATAGTTTTGAGACACTGGTGAAGTTCCTTAACTGGTCCTTTACAATTCCTCCCACACTCCCCTTTAACTTGCTCCCTTTCTGGTGCTGGATTTCTGCATTCCTGAGACCAGCTTTAATGAGGCTGTTGGGGTGCTGGAGCACAACTGTTCACAAGCACTTAAGATTTTATTTGAGATCACAGGTGATCTTGACATTTCCAGCAGGCAGAACTTTTACTTGTCTAAAGTTGCTGGATCCAGTCCAAAGAATTTGACTTAGATGAGTGAATAGAGCTGAACAGAAACCCTGGGAATACCTCTCCTCACTATGACTCAGAGAAACAGTGCTGGCCATAGTCAAAAGATTAAATTGCAGTTAAAAACCCGCTTGCTTCGTCATTCAAGTGTTCCTCATGGTTTTAATGAAACTATTCACATCGGGGAATTGAGCAACATTTATCTCATTTTCTGAGGAATGCTACCATATGGTATAACATCATGTCATTACTGTTTGACTACCTGCACTGACAAAAGTTAGTTTTGTCACAGTACTTATTTTTAATCACCCTGATAATATGCTCCCATAAATTATAGTACCTGATCCTTCTGCGTACAGTCCCTGTCCATGTTGAAACTCCAACTTGTCATTGTTACTGATGAAAAACTTTGCTATGAACAATTTTCTATACACATGCAGTAGTTTTGGATTACTGAGATTGCCTAATGAGATTATAATCAGCTGTTAAATATTTCTGACAGAAAATATACAGTACAGAATTTGGAAAACATCTGTATGTCATGATGAAACTAACCTCTAGAAGATTTTGTTAGAAATATTCCGAAGGAAGCCTTTACAGTTTAGCAAGAAATAATCCTGCACAATGCTAATAAAGCAGAATTAGTTCAGGTTGCTGCTGACAGCAAAAGATTCTCCATTATTTTATCCTATAAGGCTCCCACATTTGGAAATTATTACAAGCAACTAATAGAAACAAGAACATGGGAAAAAACTGGAGAGAGAACTGGGTTTTGGGCCCTTGGTATGATCCTTCTAAACAGGATCCCAGCTCTGTCAGCTGGGTGAAATTGCCTCTAGTGAAGCACACTTCCAGACATGGGCAAAAATTCAGACTGGTTTCCTAGAAATTCTGATTTTTAGAATGTTGGGACTTTATAACTCAACACTGCAACTGCAGAATTTTAAAGGGAAGTTCATTTTTATGAAATTTGGAAGTAAGCTGCTATATAGTAATGTGCTTTACTCACTGACATTCCCAGGCTGGAGTTGACCTGGTTGTAGGGAGCACGGCTTTGCTAATTTTTGGTACAATGTTCTGTTACATCTCCCTGTGATTACTGGGAGATCAGGGAAGAGGCTGAGCCTTTTACCACCATGTCCAGTTAATTGTGGTAAAAAGCATAATAAGTGTAATAAGTGTATACTAAAGCTCTGGCTAGTGTTAAATGTTAATGGATTTAACCCAAATTGCTTTTGTGTTTGAAAGGGTGTGAATCTCTAGAGCAAAATTCCTGGTGCTGACATCATGTCCCCTGTATGCACATTTTGGAGGTTTTACACAAAGCCAGATCTATTCTGGTGACAGGAAATGAATGCTCATTAGAAGCCAGAGCTGTGAAGTGAACTTTTGGAGCACATCATCTGGTTTTTTATCAGGGCAAAGTAGTTTATTTGTGTGCTCCAAGACAGTTCCACCACATGGGTCAGAGACCTGTTTCAAAAACTCCATTACCCTGGATATAAATTAAGAAATTAAGGCAGATACACCTGAATATGTTGCTTAATTATTACTATGGGTCTGCTGTATATGGATGCATGTCACTCTCCCTCATCTCAGATCCAGACTGTTGCCTGTGCAAAATAAGCCACAACAGTCCTACCCCCACACACACATTTCATTTGATGGAGAAGAGGAGCTAAATGCAACTCACTTTTCTTCAACTTGATCTGCAGATTGGACATTAAAGAAGTGGAAAATATGTGTCTGATGACCTCAGGCTATGTCTATGCTTGTATATAAACCATGCCAAAGATCACAGCTTTGCTCACACCCATACATGTAAGATCTCTTTCCTCCAAAACCAGGGACTTCTCAGGTAAAAGCCTTGTTTTCTCATAGTGAAGCTGCACATACATCTTACCCATCTTCTGACTTTTCTTGTTTAATTTTTTTTGAGAGTTGAATAAAAAGTTTCATCAGAGTCTGATGAATCCCTCTCTTCAAAAGTGTGGCACTGCAGTTTTTTTTCCATGGGAATGACAAAGTGTTCTGAATTTGTTGTTCACTCTGGCAGAGACTGGTGAAAGAGCATGTGATGACTAAATTGTATTCCCATTTGGGAAGTCAGCCTGGTGTACCCATCCCTTATTTCACCATCTCCAAGAAGCAGAATGCACAGTGCATGAGCACACCTTTAAGTCTGCAGCACCTCCCACCTGACCTCAGAGACCAATGCACCCAAAATCCCCCATGCTTTGCACAAAACTAGTACAGCTAAAACCCATTCTGCAGGTTCTGTGTGTGTAGCTTTCCTGGCACTGATGAAGGTGCTGCTGATGTCCAGGGGTCCCAGTCATCATAATTTCTAGTGTTGGTAGTTCTGTAGGTGCTGTTGACTACTGGGTAAAAATTACATTTTATCCTCAGCTCACACTGAAATCTTCCCTGTCTTCTATTTTTGCTTTATTTTTATAGTTATATAACTGAAGACCAAAAATAGGAGCCTGTATTTTTACATAGACAACATAGTTCCACGGGGTTCAAGCATAAACTGTCCCTATTTTGCCTCAAAATGCAGTGCTTAGTAAGTTCACATCCTGTACTTGGATTAATTAGAGATACTCATTTAATTGAGCTATTCTGATTTGTGCCAAATTGGGAGATGTTTTGATATGAAGAAAAAGTTCCTAAAAATTAGACACAGTATCCTTGAAGACTGATGAAGGAATATATTCCTCACAGTTGGCAGGGACAGTGTTTTGCTTTAACATCTCTGCACATATAAAGCTCCTGTCCAAAGATACCCCAAAAGTGTAAGACAATACTTGTCCTTAGAAATTATCAACTTAGCATGAACACTGTTGTAGACAAATTTGCTTATAAAAATAATAAAAAAACCCAATAACAAAATAGACAAAAAAGTCCATATTAATCCAAAATAATTCACTTAAATGAATCTCTTAGATGAAAAATGATCAGTAATCAGTAGTTCACTGCCAGAAGGAAGGTGTATATCAAAAGATTTTTGGGTGTCAATTTCTTCTCCCAAGGAAAAAAAAATTCATGGCAAATGAACTAGGGAACACTTCCAATACATTTGTAGGTAATAGCAATGTAGGAAGGACTGAAAATGCAACAAAAAGGCTCAGGCACATCTTGCTATTGAAAAATGGTGCTGTTTTCTCTGCTTTCTCTCACACACATTCATACAGGAGTTGACACCCAAGGTATATGGGAAAGTGACATTATACACCTGGCTCAGTATAGAGTGCCCTTTCAGCCACAGACTTTGTAAAGGCACCTTGCAATTGCACCCACAAATAATAAACACAATAAACACTTAAAACCAGAAAGAGAGTTCAAAATTGTAACAAGTGGGAAATTCACTGGAAATAGGATTAAACAGGATAGGACTAAAGTACTGTACTGAAGAAACACAGATGTTCATTGTAGGTGGCTCACAAGATTACAATTCCCCCTTGGAATTTTTTTTTTTTATTTTATGCTCATGGTGACTTCCAAATGCTCCATCTTGATCCTGTGTTTCTGTGCTACCTATGTGGGTTTGGGGCTGTCTTTCCAGTTTGGTTATGATTAGGCAGTAGGGCAAAACAGAAGAAGGCTGTCCCACAAGTCAGCAAGCTGATACCAAACCTGCTGCCAGTACTTACTGCACATAACACCTGTAGTAATCCCTGTGTTCTATAAAACTGTTTCACCTACAGCCTCCAGCTTCTGCCTTTTCAAACACGGCAGGAGACAAAACAAGCAAAAAATCTGCTCTCCCAAGCACAAATCACAACCTAAATGACATGGTTAGGTGGCTTCTCCTGCTATATATCCAGAATTAAACCCAACACTGATATCTCCTCAGTTTTCGAGGAGACCTTACTCAAGTGGAACCTTGTGGAAGGGTTCAGTTCACGAGAGATCTCAGCTGCCTTCTCTAGATATCATTCTGTCTTTATATGAATCTGCTTTCATAGGCACTCAAAAACTGTACCTGCACCCTTCTATGCTTCAACAGGATACAAGGCATATATAATTTCTATACTGCACTGCCCTCGTTACCTTCCCACTAGGTATGGAGCAATATTATGTGTATCTAAGAGATGAGATTGCTCTTCTTAGGCTTTTACTAGAGGGATAATAATTTATCTTTCTAATATTTAGATTAAAGGAAAGGTTTTTTGGGTTGGTGGTTTTTTTTGAGAATTGCCTTCTGATGGGATTTAAACTAATAGAATTACACAAAAATATAAACAGTATGCAAAAGAAGAGACTCGGGCTCCTCAGCCATGTTTACACAGGCGTCTGAGTGAGGAAACCCTTGTTCTGAGCTGCACACCCATCATTCTCCATGGAGTGTGGTTTGTATAAAGCTGTATTGTTCCCTCTTCCAACTCACTCAGAAGCCTTTTTGTGTTTTTTGCTGCTTTCCTCTCCTCCAGTCCTGCACACAGCCCATTTTTCTCCTTATATTCTTACTGCTGCTGTGTCCTGCTTCCTTCTTAGGCCTCTTTGCAGGGTGTAGCAGAGCTCAGATCCCTGCCTTTCATCAGGAAGATCAGCCTGCAGACCACAGGAACACACTGCAGGAGCAGCCCTGGCCAGGGACAGCCAGCTTCTCTGAGCAGATCCTGAGACCCTTGGCTGCTGAGCAAAGTGAGCCACAGGCTGGGAGCTCCACAGCTCAGCATTCAGTCAGTGTCAGCCATAACCCACATATCCCTGTTTTACTCTACAGCCATATTGAGAACAACAAAAAACCAAATAAAACCAAAAAACCAACCAACCAACCAACCAACCAACCAACCAACCAACCAATCACTCCTCCCTCCCAAAATAAGGGGAAGAGATCATAAAATGGTAATACTTAAGTTTGCTGCCAAAATGTTGTTCTCAACAGTTTATGCCGAAAAGAGAGGAGTCTTTTCATCACCAGGTAAGATCAAGCACTGATGGAAGTGAGATAAAGAATGGTTCTCAAAATTTTGCTGTTGTTTGGCATCTATGTTTATTAAATCTGTCATTATAATAATTAGATTTTCATTTGTTCTTGTCTTACCTATTTTGACTATCTGCTGATTAAGATTATATAGCAGGAATAGGAGAGTGAGAGTAACATTTTACCCATATTCAATTATGCTACACTTCACCTTTCTCAGATTATATTAGTTATAATTCATGGCTTTCACAAACCACTCATAATTAAAGGGCAGTAGAATAAGGAAGAAAAACAAATGTAATCTCTGACTCCAGGGTATTCATGCAAGCCCTGTTAACCCACTGATTAAATGATCTAGCCTTGCATAATTATTCCTGTTCTATGAACTGGTAAATAAAAGCAAAATGGTGGCTTTCCTAGTGACAACCTGCACAAGGATATCTTATCCATTAATTTCTACTGAAGCTTTAAAATATTATTGTTAGAATGTTAGTATTTTGTCTTAACATTCACAAAGTTCGGTCAGGATAAAGTCTTACATTTAAAATCAATTATGGTGTTCCAGCAGAGTGCAAGAGATGACATCTAAGTGCTTCATATTTTAGACTGCATGAGAGTGGTTGCATTTCATCAGCTGGCTACATTTTTATATAAATGTAGCTTAATAATTAATAACTTGACATCACTTAGTAATTAACCACTTAATTGGACATTTTCCTTAATACAAATGAACAGATTTTGGTGGTTTTTTAAGCAATAACTACACAAAAGGTAAAACGGAATACAAAACATGTTGGATGAACCATTTTTTTTTCTCCACTGAACAGCTCTGTCTCCTTGAACCACAGTTACCTGGAGTAAGATCCAAAGTGTCTACACAAAAAGACTACATCACTACAAATAAATTGAACACGTGCAGTCTCTGGCCAGTGGGCTGACTTGCAGGATGTGGCTACAGCCATGCCCTTACTCTGCCTCTGCCTCCAAAACAACCCTGTCCCAGCTGGCAGAGCAAAGGCTCGAGCTGTACATAGACCTGTGTGGGTTCTCGGGGCACAGGGTGGGACTGGGGCATGGCTGAAGAGGTTCTCAGTCCTCACCCTCTGCCCTGTACAGCTGGAGTGTCTGCATTCCTCAAAGGGGGTTTGTTTACCCTCTGACAGAATCATCTAGGCCACATTGCTTCAGCAGCTTACAGCCCATCTGTGTAGGGTAGTATCAAAAGCCTCATGGAGGCAAATTAATTTGATATTCCTGCTTTTTCTGCGCTACTTCCTTCTCTTAAGGAAACTCTACTGCTTTGACATGGTCTGGCATGGTCTGTTATCTGTGCAGGCTTATTTTCACTCCCCTACCTGATTTCTAAGGGCAGGCACATGACTCACCTCCCCTTTGGAAGTAACTACACTTCATCCTAACCCACCCAGCTCATCAGGCCCAACCTACTCTAAAATACTGCAATTAGCTAAGGCTGGTAAGCACAGAATCAGTATTTAAGGATATTATTTGCAGTGTATGAGATCAGCTCAGCTGGTCAGTGCAGGGTGTTAATAATGCCAAGATTGTGGGTTTGATCCCCATAGGGGCCATTCACTTAAGAGTTGGACTTGATAATCCTTGTGGAGCCCTTCCACCTCCAAGTATTCTGTGATTCTGTGATATCTCCTACTTGCTTGTGGGATAATGGTGAATAAACACTGGCTAATGGACTGAGCAGCAAGTAACACTACAAAGCTCTTCTGTTACCAGGGTTCTGTTTTCTCATCTCAGTTTTGTGCCACTGAAAGCATAATTCCTTTCCTTTCTCCATCCATTTTAATGCTTCCACATCTTTGATATTTTATGTTGAGAAAGTTTCCTTCTCTATAAATATCTCCACTACTATCAATGTAGAAGTAGAGTACCTCTACTAAGTCAATGCTTATAGGAAACAGCCTCTGTTTTAAAGCATTCCAAAAAGCTGAACTGCTCTGCAATGTCTCAAGTTGACTGCCTAGCTCTGGAGGCTTTTTGTGGATCTTAAATGTTTCCAGGTCTCCCTGTCCCTGGTTGTTTGTATTCACCTCTCACGTTCTGATTTCACTGTTTAAAGGGCAAGGTAAGTTTACTGAATGGAAAGACCTTGGAGTCTACAATATCAAACAGCAGAGTGACCTCAAAGGAAAACATATTTCATTAAAAGAAAAAAGAGTTTCCCTGCAAATCCAGCTTGTTTTACCCACCCAGATCTGCCTTTCTGCTGCCTCTGTGGTGACACATGTTTTATATGAATCTATATTAAGATGAATTTTAACCTACAAATAACTAGATACAGCTATGCAGTAGGAGGGAATTCCTACAAGATGATGTAAAGTTTTTTAAGCAGTAAAATTAAAAATAGCACGTAAAACCTGACCAGTAGATTTGGATTTGAACCAAGGCAACACATTTGGGAAACATTATCAAGTTTATCAGGGGTAACATATCACAGAAAATCTGCTTCTGTTTATATGCCATTTATTATTCATTTTTGACATTTCCCTTTTTTCTTCAACCTTTTTTACCCCTAAGCAAATATATGTTAGACTTAACTGAAATATGAGATAACGGACCAGCCTCTTAGTTTCTTTCCCTATAAGACAAAAGCAGATCTGAGAAGAAGTAAAATAAAAAAGTTCTATGAAATATAAGTACAGGAAAAAAAGTTGCCAGAGTAGGACTGATAATAAGGAAGAAATCTGTCTCACAATGAAACCCCAGAAAAAATAAATGCCTAATAAGATTAAACTCGGGGCCAAATTCTGTCCTTCCCTATGCTGTGCTGCATTTCATATATATAAATAGCACATGAAAGCCTTTGCTTCATGTAACACACCACATGTGTGATAAAGGCTGTTTTTTATGTCTCCAACACTTATATTAATAGGGTTATACCAGCAGAGAGTTCTTTGCCCATGGTTAGCAGAATGTTTATAGTAATCAGGTCTAACTCAGGAAAAACACAAATAAATTTCACTCTAATTAAACAATCTAGTTCCTCAACTTTACTTAAAAAAATTCTCACTCATACCATCACAGTGAATTTGAGAATGAGCTGTATGTTTAGCTGCACCTGATCTGATCAAAACAAAGGTAATCATTAAAAGTCAGCTTAAGCCTGGTCCAAAGTCAGACAAGATTCATGCAGTCTTTCTACTGAATGCAAGTTTAAGCTCAAATTTGAATTATTTTGTATTTTTTTTTTTCACCAGTGATTTGTAAATTTCTTCAGTGGATTCCAATGCAAAATATCAGTATTTTTTTGAAAGTTGTAATTGAACAGTGGTTTGTTCTGTTGCTGAGAACTCCAGCTGAGCTGAATGTTTACCATTCTTTGTTAGGATGAGGGAAACCTTTGGAGTGGTCTCAGGAGCAAATCTTACGTCTGTGTGCTCTAGAATCCACACTTAGACCTTGTTCTATCAGCAAACACTCCTGACATCGCAAAGAAAACAAACACAGTAACGGGCATAAAATGGGGAATATATTTGTTTTAAAAGGCAAGCAAACCCCCAGAATATAATAATATAAATAGATATTATTTATACTTATTTAGTTTTATTTAAGTAAATGCTGTGGTTTCTAGAATCTATGTGATAAAAAGCTCTGTGATTGTATGAGCTGTTGCATACAGTTGCCGATGTAAATGCTTTGAGTATCTGTTGAATAGTTCCATTTGAACAATTATTTGTAATTGGAATTAAAAATTACTTGTAATTACAATTAAGATTCTTGTAATTAAGACATACAATGAGCGCAGAATTGCACCCAGACGTTACTAAAGAAATGCTGGGTAACTCCAACACTGTGGCAGAGCAAAAAGCTCGTGTTTTGGCAAATGTAAGGTAACATGTCTTAAAATGTGGTATTTAGAGGACATTTATTCTAAGTGGATACAGATGGAAGAGACCAGAGAGAGTAAGTCAAAGGAGTTCTTAGTAACCCAGTAAGGCTGAACTGCTGAACCCTATTGAGGAAATTAGCATTGCTGGTGATGCTGTCAGGTAGCTGAGTGCTACTAGACAGAGAAGATGATTTATAAGCACACATGAAGAAAAGCTACAACTTGTAAGAGTGAAGAAGTTTTGCTTGGCCTTTTGTAGGTTTATTTTCAGTTTGGCAATTTGAAAGCTAATGACTCAAACAGACTTTGAATCAGATCCTCAAAGATTAAATTAGAATGAAAACCATGTCATTTATTTTATAATGCTGCTTGTGTTGCCTCCCTCTTGCTGTGCAGAAATCCCAGAACAGGATAGCAACAGCTACTGCTCAAAGCAAAAACTTTCAGATACTGAGAACACTTAGATGCTTTGTTGTCTGTCCTGAAGATGACTGTAAGAGCTGGTATTTCATCCAAGGTAATAACCCAGGATCTTCACAGGCAACAGTGGAGAGACAGAGAATGGGGCTCATGGGAATCTCATGAGGTGCAACAAGACCAAGTGCTGGTGCTGCACCTGGACTGGGGGAACCCCCAGTACCACTCCAGGCTGGGGGATGAACAGATCCAGAGCAGCCCTGACCAGAAGAATTTGGGGATGCTGTGGGTGAGAGGCTGGACATGACCCAGCCATGTGCCCTTGCAGCCCAGAAAGCCAAAAGTGCCCT
>JAOTQP010001546.1:100217610-100232509 GCA_026413545.1 Cichladusa arquata
AAAAAAAAAAAATCATAGTTTTTTTACTAGTAAAAGTTTTGGTAGAGCACAAGGAAGCTTTGTGGATAAACAGAGATCCATAGATCCAGAGGGTCAAGAATCTGAATACCACTCAATTTTAAGAAACAAAATAAAGCTGTAGCTTTATTCTCCTGTAGTTGCATGCCATTGATTAGTCCTTTGAGATTGTCTACAATGAACAGCACTTTAATGATCCTCAGTTGCTCTTACAGACTTGGTTTTGCCCTGCAGTTCCCAGATCAGCAGGAAGATAGTGCTTCTAACTTCCTCATGTATTATGGGAAATTATCAAAACTTGAGGGATCTTGGGAAAGATTGCTTAAATCCCTGTCTTATCCCACAGAAAACAGAAAAAACAGTTTGGTTAATGTGTTGTTGTCAAACCATTTTATCCCATATACTGCATATTTTTGGTGATGGAAATCTGCTGCTTTTCTTTTAAATTGTTGGGGAAGAGAATATTTAATTTAAAAAAATGTTTGTAGGCAACCACCTGTTGGTGAGACACAGTGGAAGGAACTGCTCCAGGATATGTTGGACATGCAGCAGAAAGTGTATAGGTGCTTACATTCAGATACTTGCTATGAGGTGAGTTTTATGTCTTCTTACTTATGTCCCAAGTAAGCTACACATTCTTATTTCATATTGTTGCTCACAGGTGTAAATACATTTTTCTGTGCTGTTACTTAGTTGTCTGCTGCCCTTTTTTTTTTCAGTATTTTATTTAAGTAAAAAATTTCTGGTGTTTATTAATTTTATCTAAAGCTTCTCTAATAAATACCGTGTATATCTTTTATTAAAATTCAGTGTTTTAGAAATTGAGTCAACTTTGTGAGATTCTTACATAGCCTGTAATTCTGTGTACAAATGTGTTCAGCAATAAAGACTCCAGACTAATGAAAATAAAATGTTATCTTCACTCAAGCATTTCTTAAATATGGAGTTCTGGTTTGATAATATTATCCAAGATCATTATAGGATTATGGACTTTCTAATGTTTTTGCAATTGAAGTAAAATTGTGTGAGATAAGAAACCTAATTTCATTGAAGGTAGAAATCCTTGCATGTGCATAAGGTCCAAACCCATGTCATTAGTATTAGCAAAAGGCAGCTGTTAGGTAGATGTAGAATTTTCTGTGACATATATTGTTTATTTATATTTTTACTTCAATGTACTGCAGTTTATTACAGATGCATTACTGTGTCCCCTATAATTAATGATTATATCTATATAGAAGCAGGTTGTATTGCAGTTTGCAGAATTAATTGCTTATGGCTACCCCTCTGATTACTACTTGGGAGAAGTTTTAAAAGCAAATTAAAAAAGAAAAAAGACAATGCTATTCAACTTATATATGAAAAAAATCATTCTTTGTCTGTAGTTGTACAGCTAGAAAAACTGCAACATGTTTAATAGTCATGGTTTTGTGGTATGCTACAACTTAGGTACTTCAAATTTATTCTAAGTGCATGTTAAGAAATTGTAATGCTAGAGCACTCTGCAAATAAGGAATTGGCTTTACTGAGATCTTAATGTAAGTTTTCTATTAACATTATTTTTTTTCAACTCTGAACCATATGATTTAAAAAGAAACACGACAATGAGTTTTGGAAAAAAAATTATGTAGGAGTGCTGAAAATGCTTTGAAATGTAGTGCTGTCATATGTAGTTATACTTTGATAACTTCAAAATTGATAAATTGATGAGGCAGTAAGGATTTTCAATCCCATGTAAGGTTTAGTGTGATGCTTGCTCCCTTATTCTTTCATGTGTAGTGAATTCTGTCCTCTTGACTTCATGAATTTTGAGAGAGGTAAATATTCTGTGTGTGATCTTTGAGAAGAAAGGGCCAGCTGTGCTATTTTGCATCTCTTGCTGTTCCTTGTGGGTTAATATGTCGTGAAATGGAAGATGATCTAATTTTGTCATGTTCTTTAAGAAGCACTGAAGTGTTTTCCTTTCCAGAGCATGAGATGGTTTGGAGAGGTTCTTCCTAGAAAAGAAATACCTTGAAATAAAGTATGATTGGATAGAGTGCTAAATAATCTCATTTATGCCTTCTTTCCCATGAAAGGTTGGACCAGATGGTCTTTAGAGATCCCTTCCAGCCTGGGCTCTTCTGTGATTCATTGATCCTCTGGAATTTGTTATGAAATTTTAAACCTTTGATAATGGCCATATTGTTGCAGCTGTGATATTTCTGAAATGATTAAATTTTTATGTTCCTTTTCATTAGGACAATAATGACTGTGCATAAAAAAAGGGCAAATTATTTTTGTAGGGAACTGAGATTATTTTGAGTGTCTTAAATTGGGCAAAACTTTTACCTTGAAATAATTTAGGTGTTTTGTGGCAGATGCAGAATTATATGAGTTTGCATTCTTTGAAGATAGTATTGATTGAAATTTAAAGAGCATCTTATATACTCAGTTGTAAAAATTTTTATTTACTTTAGGAATACAAAATTTCTTCTCTTACATTGTTGGTTTTAAGGTCTAAACACTGAACTGCCCTTTCAGATTCTTACATTGTATTAACATTTCAGAATGTCGGTGTATTTTGCTGTCTTAAGTCATACTGCAAAAAGACAGTTAACATGCTTTTTTTTTAACTTCCAGAAAACAGAAACTAGCTACTGGTTAATTTTAGCTTTATGTAAGTGCATTGTAGAAATACTTCCCTTGGTAGATTTTCTGCTTGGACTGCATATATTGTTTTGACATCAAACATCCTTGTATTCAAAGGGGTTAATGCCATACAATGCAGATACACTTATTTGAAGCTACTGCTCCTGCAGGTTATTAAATTACTGTTCTTTCTTTTAGATATTCACCGAAAGTCTTTTATGCTCCAGCAGTATAGACAATATCCACCTGGCTGGGCAGATGATGCATTGCAGTGTTTGGTCAGTGGATCTGCCGAGCTCATCGAAAGGGAAGCCGCAGTACCGAGTCAGCTATGCGAGGAGTATTGAACTGGTTTTGGCTGCTGGTAGAGAATATTTCAATTCTTCAGCAAGTTTGTCTGATAGCTGTATGGAATTGGCCAGGTACATTTACAACTATCATGTTTTTAAACACATCCAGGGATGGGGACTCCACCTCCCTGGGCAGACAATTCCAGCTTCTCTTTAGCTCCTTTATTACATTCCTATTTTAATCTTCACCCTGAAATATTTGTCAATGTGCCTGGAAAATCTGATGGGTTCAGATGGGATGTTCAGCTAACATACAGTTTTGTTTTTGATTTAAAATGTGTGTTCTTAATTAACGTGTGGAGAAAAAATACCATAGACTGGACAAGTCAAATACTTTCCTGATTTAATGTGTATAGTGAGTTAGGCCATTTAAAGTAATTGAGAGGAGTTGCCATCTGGACAAGCTCAAGACGTGAAGCTCATGAAGCTCACGTAAGGCTCATGAAGTTCAACAGGACCGAGTGCTGGTGCTGCACCTGGATCTGGGCAGCCCCCTCAATCACTCCAGGCTGGGGGATGAACAGAGCAGCCCTGCCCAGAAGAATTTGGGGGTGCTGTGGGTGAGAGGCTGGACACGACCCAGCCATGTGCCCTTGCAGCCCAGAAAGCCAAAAGTGCCCTGGGCTGCATCCAAAGCAGCGTGGGCAGCAGGGGAGGGAGGGGATTCTGCCCCTCTGCTCTGCTCTGCCCTGGTGAGACCCCACCTGCAGAGCTGCACCCAGCTCTGGGTCCAGCACAGGAAGGACGTGGAGCTGTGGGAGTGAGTCCAGAGGAGGCCACCAAGATGATTTGAGGGATGGAGCACCTCTCTTGTGAGGAAAGGCTGAGAGAGTTGGGATTGCTCAGCCTGGAAAAGAGAAGGCTTTGGAGTGACCTAAATGTGGCCTTTCAGCACCTGAAGGGAATCACCAAAATAGATGGAGAAAGACTTTTTACAAGAGCCTGAAGTGACAGGACAGGTGGGAATGGCTTCAAACTGAGAGTAGGCTTAGTTTCGATATTAGGAAGAAATTCTTGAATGTGATGTGGTGAGGCACTGGAACAGATTGTCCAAAGAATCTGTAGATGCCTCATCCCTGGAAGTGTTCAGGGCCAGGTTGGATGGGGCTCTTGAGCAACCTAGTCTAGCAGGAGGTGTCCCTGTCCACTGCAGGTTGGTCAGAACTGGATGAACTTTAATGTCCTTTCCAAGTCAAACCACTCTGTCATTTCTGGGGACAGTTTAGTCTACTCTAACACAAAGAACAAGGGTCTTTAGAGTCTTTGGAGGACTGCACATATGGCATAATTTGCTACCTCAAGTGTTTAAAACCTATGGCTGTTCCAAGTGCTCTGCCTTGAATTGTCACATGAATAAGTTTATAACACCTGTCACCTGTATTTTCAAGATACCAGTGTCAGGCAGGATAAAAAATTCTGTGCTTCAAACACCGTATCAGGTTAATATCTATATAAGCAAAGCTGTGGAAGAACTGATCTACTTCAAATTGAGGCAAAAATACATTTTCTAATTTTGAAAAGAGAATTTGAAGGAAAAAAAAATTACTGCCATTAAAAAGAAGGTGAGAGGATGTGTTTTAGGAACTCTGATACCAGTATTATGACCATGAATGAGCTTCATTTTACTCTTAAGATCAGGGAGGTAAATGACCTGATACTGCCAAGTTTAGAATGCTTTCATTTTTATGCTTTTTGACCCATAAAGTGAATAAAAGATGTACCAGAATTCTTCCAGCAGAAGTTTCCAATACAGTTGTGATAGAACTGAATGAAAGCTCCAGGAGAACTGAGCTTTTCACACACGCACAAAACCCCAGCCTGACTTTGGCGAGGCCAAATCTCTGCTCTTTCCTGGGCCTTTTGTTTCACGTGGTAATGGCCCCACTAGTACCTGGCATGAAAAAAATCTGAATTAAATTGAAGCCTGTGCCTTTCAAAGCTAAAAATGTTTGCTTGTCAGACTGACAAATTTTTATTAAGTATGGCATTTCGAATTGTGCTTGGGGTCAAAGACAAATGACTTTTTTCTTCTAATTTAGTCAGTAAGAAAAGAATTGAGGATTCTCTAACTTTCCAACATGAACAGTGATCAGTGTCTTGGGCACCTATGTCAAGCTCTAATAAAATTGTTGTCTTTTCTCAGCTCAGTTACACTGTACCTCTTGATTTAAACTACTCATACTCAGGCAATATCTGTAACAGTAAACCCCCAGTTTCTATTTGAAAAAAAAACCAAAATACAAAAATACTGTTACTTGTTTGAAAAGTAATCTGTCTCAGAAGGAATATTTTTCAGCAAAATAATTTAAAGCAATTTTCATGTCGCATGCATTTACTTTTGCTGATTGTATTTAACCTAACCCTGTATTATTTTAAACTCTGGTCAATTATATAGCAAATGACAAGAAAGAAAAGAAAGGTCTTATCTGTGTATCTCAAATTAATTACAGTTTTACAACATATAATCAGAGCAGTCGGTCTCAATGTGAATCTGAAACCACTGAACAAAAGGAATCTTAAGCTTCAAATTTAATAAAGCAAATGTCAATCTGACAGGCTGTGTAAAACAAATGTGGCAGTCACTTTGTAGTTTCAAAACACAGCTGCAAACACAGCGACTAAGTGGTTACAAAAAAACCTCTCATTGTATAAGTATCATAGATATTATTATAAATATATACCTGAATGTGGAGAATTCAAAATTAATCAGAACAAATATGTTCATATAATTTGATACACAACAAAAAAATCTCCACATAATTTAAA
This sequence comes from Cichladusa arquata, assembly GCA_026413545.1. NCBI lineage: Eukaryota > Metazoa > Chordata > Aves > Passeriformes > Muscicapidae > Cichladusa > Cichladusa arquata. The sequence goes on from JAOTQP010001546.1 coordinate 100,223,376, forward strand.
TCCTTTAATTAGGTTGGCTATATACCACAACTTTTCTTTCCCCAAACTAAGAATTACCATAGAGATGTAATACTTTCCTCAGTTTTATATTGATATATTCAGTATCTCAGCAACTAGGACCGCATTTACTTGTTCAGTAAGTTCATCTAAGAAACCAAATTCAACTCCTCTGTAAGGCACCTTGTTTGGGAAGGTTTCTATTATAAAGAGCCTTTGAGCTCTGATGCTGCACGCTATTTAAGCCTAAGTTTAACAATGAAAGTGCCTGTAGCTAACAATAGCCTTGTATGCAACACAAAAAAATCCCCCAAACAAAACCAAAACCAAACAAAAAGAAAAGAAAAATAAAACAATCTCCACCTTACGTGAAATGGATCCTCACAGAACGAGAATTATCACAAGCTGCAATACCACTTTTGATCCAAGCCACATACAAATATTCTAACCTTTAAGTTCTGGTAGCAATTTTAAAATGTCAAGAGGTATGTCAAGTTCTTAATACTCAAGTCTACATATTTAATTGTCAACAGCCAAAATACCAAAGATAAGAGAGTTATATTAATTCCAGCTCGACTGCAAATTAACATGTGTTACAAAATAACGATGTTTCTTCCTCTTAAACTAGGGAATAGTACTTGGATGGCCTGCATTTTAACTATATACTTATTTTCTAGAACACCTACTACATTGTTCATTTTAGCTTTATTTTCAAAGCAGTCAAGCACAGGAGATCTCCACAAGATTATCATGTTACGCCATTGATCCTCACGAGAAGACTCAATTTGCTCAGTAATAAGCAATCTGGGTCAAAGGCTACGACTGAGAAAAGACAAAGAGCATTGTTTACACCTGTGTCAATCAGAAACTGCTCTACTGAAGTCCATTGAGTTATATTTGACTCAAATACGTTGGAAAAATTTCTGTGTTTGCTGAATCTGGATTATGTGGCAGTCAGGAATTCACCTTTATTAGTCTGTAGCAGGAAGCATTACAGACTGCTAAATTAAAATACTAGTTTGCTATACTGGCTTTTTATTCATGTCACTGCTTCAGCCTGCTCACTTGCACTGCGTTACCTAGTTTGCTTCACAGTACAAAGTAATAGATTCTGTAATTTTGGATAAGAGAACTCATCTGAGGCAAGGAAACATTAATTAGTGTCCTACATTTTAAAGAACAAGAACCAAAACCCCACCACTTCCAACTATTTGGAACTACAAGCAAACTTTTGAATATGCAAGATTTTGTATTTCTTGAATTTTGATGTTCACAGAACTACACACTCCAACAGTCCAAAAACATTAAAAGTGTATTTCTGACTACACAAACACAAGATGATTTACAAAAAAAAAGATTTAACTTGGGAATTTTAATTTAGCTTGCTCAGGAATCTGGTGGGAAGCATTGCATCGAATACAGCCCAAGAGAGATTTGTCCAGGAGAGCTGGCTTACTTTCAAGGGCCACCTCCTCCAAGCTCAAGAAAGGTCCTTCCTGACAAACATGAAACCAAGCACAGATGGCATGGTTGGACTTAGGAAAGCCAAGGCCCTTCTGAAGTGAAATTTGGTGAAAGACACGAAGATCAGTAAAAAAGGGATTCTATAGGTATATTAGCAGGCCCCCAAAACCAGAAAGTTTGGAACAAGAAAGACAACTCTGGGCAGATCAGGGATCAGGGTGGAAACACTTAAACAAGCTGGACCTACACAATCAGTGGGGCCTGATGGGATGCACCATAAACGTGGAGTGAGCTGGCCAATGTCTTGTTTATCTTAACTTTAGCAAGGCTTCTGGCACTCTAACTTCCTCATAGGCAAACTGGTGAACTCTGGATGAGACAAACTGGCAGTGGGGTATACTGAGAACTGGCTGCACTCTAAGATCAAAGGGGATGTCATCAGCAGCACAAAATGCATCTTAAGGACAGTCACTAGTGGTGCTCCCCTGTGGCTGGTACTGGGATCAATACTATTTAACACCTTCATAAATGATCCAGAGGGTGAGGCAGAAGGCACCCTCAGGAATTTTGCAGCTGATAAAAGACTGGGAGGAGCTGTTGATACACCAGATGGTTGTGCTGCCATTCAGAGGGAGAACTGATAGACAGAGAATTGGACATCTGTATTGCTTTGGTTCAGATGTGGCATGAAAAAGTGATGCACCATTTCCCAAATGGGAATCTACTGAACTGGCACTGTCTTGCCATAGGAATATACTGATTACACTAAACTTCTCAAGAAATAAATGGGGGAGAGGGAGGACAGATCATTTTATATGAAGAATTTATGTCCTACATTTTTCAATTCAGAATAAATGTAAGAAAGCAAACATTCTCACTCATTTATGCCTTACTTCCAGTTTAGCTGAAATACAACAGAGAAAGCAACAAAGACAGGACTTCTTGTTGGTTTGTAAATTTTAGTAGACATGGAAAACGTAAGATCATTTATCTGAGTGATGTGGTCTACCAGAGACCAGTTAAATGCAATCTCAGAAGCTATCTTTCATGACAGCCACTTAGTAGCAGCAAAAAGCTTAGAAGTCATAAATTATATTTCAAATACATTCTGTTGTTCAAAGTGACAAACCTTAGTCTTTCAAATTCATACAACCCTAAAATAGTATTTCTTTCCACCACAAAATTTTTAGGGCTCTAAAAATTTTAAGAAAATTTTTAGGATCCTTCTGAATCAAACTAGTCACACTCATTTATGAGCATTCTGAAGTGCTGTCATTATGAGGCTTAAATATTTATCATACCACAAACATGTACTCTTACATAACGATGAGATAAAGTAAGAAGAAGCACTGACAAAATTGAGATCAATAACTCTGGCCATTAGTCTATACAGCTCCTCTTCCAAAACCTATTCATTTGAATTTATCTCACAATTAAATGAATAATCCTCTGGTGACCTTATTGATTATAAACACAACCTGAGATGGCCCCCATAGGTCAGGATGACTAATGTGAAGATATAAAAGAGAAGGGATTCATGCTCTCAACAATTTCCCTTGGTGATAATGACAAACAAATGATAATTAATATATGTCACAAAAAAACCAGGATTTTTTAAGTGATGTGAGGTTATACTGTTGTAGCATACAAGTGAAACAAGTGCTTTTAAAATAAACTACAAACTGGACACGTAAAGGTGAGCCTACTATATGACTCAAACCTTCAAATGTGGTATTTCTCAACCTCTTTATGTTGTCACTAAATATAGGGAGTCCCAAACCTTACTGTACCAAATTTTTTATTATTTGAAACAAACTTCTGTACAAAAACATCAAAGCAGGCAAAGAAATCCCGTGACTTCAGCAAACATCACATGACAACTCACAGAATGCTTTAACGTTTACATTTTTATTATACAAGTGACAAATAGATTTTAATTTGGGCTACTTGAAGATAAGACTTCATTGTTCGACAAAAAATTGCAGGTAAGCATATATTAACTTCAGTTACCAAAGCTCAACAGAATGGCCTGTCATCCACCTAATTTACCTAACTGGAAGTAACTATGAAGAAATCAGGATTTTCCCTAACATACATTTTTAAATGTCTCCCCATTAAAAATGGAGCCTGTAAACAGTGGATTTACTACTGTGAAAAAGGTGTGGTCATTGCTTTCAGAAAAAGAAAAAGATCTAATGTGAGTGAGTTCTAACACTCTCCCCAACAACAACATAACAACAGGCTGCTGCCCCTGCAGAGGTGTGACATGACTGCTGGAGTTGTGCTGCTGTCCAGTCTCAGGACATGCATTGACATTGGACCTGTGGGTTCTGGCCAGGTCTCACAAACCTCACAGGGGCTGCCCTGCTCAGAAATTAGCTTTCAAGTCAGAGAACTTGCGACATTAATACTGTTTAAGGACTGAGTTCAATCACACAGTTTGTCACCGTGCAGCCGAGTTCCAGCAGACCAAATGCATCTTCAAAGTCTTAAGGTAATATTCTTAGAAGAGATGTGCATGAAAATTCCAGTGAAAGCACACAAACCCTGATTTATCTATATGGAAATAAGCAAATACAAATCTGAATCTGTGCACAAGCGCTGGAGTTTCCACACATACATGCAAGCAAAGTACACAAAATCAAACACATTTTCAGAACGTGATCTCTGCAAGAATATGTACAGCAACTGCAGACCACCCAGGAGACACACTTAACAGAGCATGAGCACTTCGCTGCTTTTGGCAAAGTATTTCTATTTCATTAACTGGAAAATTTACCAGAAAGTAAGAACAAACAACTCAGCAAGGAACTTAACTTCTTGAAGTATCAATCACATCTCAAAAGCCAGTGAAGAGCAGTCAGCTGATAAATATTTCTGTGTTGACTATGAATCATCTAACGAATGACAGCATCAGGAACTTAATGGAGTTCCTAAGAACAGATCAGCTCTTAAATTTAAACCATCCCTAGTCTGATGCAGCCAATTTGACACTAGGGAAGTTTGCTACAGAAGAGTGTACTAGTTTAGATGAGCCAAAAAAATGACTTACTGGCTAGAGCTGTCTGGTAGTTAATGTTCACTGTGATATATTTACACTGAAAACCTTTTCCAGTTAAGTCAAGGCATTAGTATTTTCCCTTTCCTTTCTAAGTCTAATAAAATTATACAGAGTTTTCAAAATCTATCAGTGATCTTTAAGTGTATTTTCTGTTTATTTTTACTGCATCTGAGACAGGATATTAATTTCCTCAGTTGTTGGAAGGTTATACTTCAGTAAAAAGGTAAAATTACCTGTTTGAAATACATTTTTGGACGCCAGACAGCACAAAACCCTAAAAATTAGGTGGAGCTCCACTTATTACAGGAAAGACAATCCATTTATGAGAGTGATGAACATTCAGGTATTCTCCTATTCTTACTAGTTTGACAAAAAAAAAAAAAGTGACCAAAAAACTGTGCACATGTTCTTTAAAACATAACAAATGAATTTTGCTTTCTCTTGTATTAACTTTCTTCTTCTTTAAAGTTCCTTTTCTGTGGTACCTTTGACATTTCAGTTTGATTTCCATTTTTGTCCTCACTACTACTTACTTCTCTGATAGAGAAGGTGTTTAAGGATTAAAATGCACAGATAAACTGTCATAACTGAAGTATCTAAGTAAAAAAGTATTTTAAAAGTCAAAGGCTAGAATAAAAACTTAGGTTGCACTATATAAAGTCAGTCAGGTTATGAACAGATTCATATATTTTAGCAATGTGAAGAAAATGGTTATGTAAATACACACAAGTATTAACATCAAACTGTATTAAATTATGTAAACATACACATCTTCTGTGATCAATACAAACATCTACTTGTCTCTGGATACTACTGCAGCATAGCTCGAATTTGTTTCGAAGTAGATTCATCATTCAGGTGTTTTGTAGTGAACCTAGAAATTACAAGTTAAAACAGTGATTTGTAAATGAACAGAAACAGGGAAAGTCTGAACACTTGAGCCTGTTTTTAAAATCAGCACAGTTCAGTTACACAAAGGAGGAATTTACATGTTCCTCTACTGATCACTGGAATTTAACTGGTAAGAATCTGGTGTTCTTTATCTTCTAAATACCCTATGCAATAAATTATTCCCTGCTAAAAGGTGGAGAACTGCAGCTAAATCCTGTTTGGTATCTGTCTATGACATTGTCATAATCCTGGATCAAAATTATCTCTCATTTTTTCTAGTTAAAAGCCTCAAGAGAAGCAAAATCGTGAAAAGATATATGGTAAACACTAAAATCACTTAGGAAGCTAGACTGAATTTTGGCATAATCTATTACTTTTAGCAGTTTTCTTAAACATTCTGAGAGGACTGAAGAGAAACACTCTTCAGTGTGTTTCTTTCCATTTAAACCCAAGCATTCTCCACTGTTTATGCTAATAGGGAGACTGATTGTAACATAAGCTTGAAACACACTTGATACCTGTAGGATTTAACTCCACATCAACTCTAATTCAGAAGACATGATAAGCAAATGTGGCAGTGCAGTTCTCCCTCTATCCAAGCATTCAACAGCTAGAGAACTCAAAACAGCTCTGAAAAATTTGGTACTGACTCCCTTCTCAGCTTCAGAGAAGCATCAGACCCCTGTGTGTCTTCCTTCCCAAGACAGCACCATAAACAGCATTGGGATTTAGGGCCGTTTTCTTGAAGCTGTATAATTCAGCAAGATTAAAAAAAAATAGTCTTATTAAGATGGAAAGGGAGAAGAGAAGCACTCAGGGTTTGATAAACAGAAATCTTACCCTTCATTTCTAAAAAGTTCTAGATGCTGGGGTATTTTATATAGCAAATTTTAGGTAGTATATACTGTTTACAATATTAACAGTTATTGTTTATTCAAGTGAAATGAAATGGGAAAAATTTATATTAAAAAACCCCAGGTGATGAAAGCAAACCAGAGAGGATAATCTTATTAAGTCAATCTTCGAAAGTGAAGAATCTTAAATAAACAGATTGGGAGAAAAACAAAGAGGAATTTTCTAAGGCTGAATCACACATACCTGAGAGCATTCAGAAGTCCTTCCACAGAGTCAGGTGGTTGTTCCTTTAAAACTTTTATGCATCCCTTCATCTGGGAACAGAAGCATGCCACTATTGAACAATAATATATGAATTGCACTAGCTGAAAACATGGAAAAATTTCACCGTATACAGGCAGGTTTGTTTTCTTATGAGTGTTAATGCTGCTTTACATGACATAGTAAATGCATTACAACTTACTAAAAATTATCTCGAAGTTAAAAAACGTAACTTTGGAGAAAACATCTACTTTAAAACCCATTTGTAGAGAGTAAATTATGTATCAAGTGTCTATATTTTAAGTTCTACACTGTTTGTTCAATTCCAAGTAAAAAATACAAAAATGAAAATCATCTGATATAAGCTGAAAAAAGAGATTTTGGGAGTACTGTGTCATTGATGTTAACAACTCTAAGAAAAGATGCTTCAACTTCGACTTTTATTTTTATATTTGCATACAAGGACGTAATTTTCAGCATTCAGTTTTCAGTTGTAAACCTAAACAGTGACAACTTATTGTTTGTTTCATAACTGGTGGTTAAAAATTTAATCCATGAAGTCCATGGTATTGATTTTAACACCACACTGAACAAACATCTTTGTAGAGACTGTAAAAAACAGGCTGAAACTGTCCAAATTTACAAAAGGGGAAATGAAGCAGAGAAAGCAGGAGTGGAACTCATTTGACTCATACAGACTCCCCAGCTAGTCAACAGAGAAAAACAAGGAATTCTTCTAACCTATTCAGAAGATATCTTCATATGTAATGAATTATGCCCCAGGAGTACTTATTTCTTCTCACTGCTATGAAGACATTGAATCTAGCTATCCAGAAATTAACCTAGACTAATTCCATCTTATTTAAAATGACAGATAAAGACACGGCTGAATGAAGATTTGAATCCTTTAATTTTCCAAGTCATGCTGGAGTACCAAATCTACATGATGGAATCTTGTTCGCAGCTGAAGAGCACCTCTGCCTTATTAAGGAAGTGGATGATGAAACACTTAAATTAAAATTCAGGGTCCATTTATGTGCCACCAAAAATGAGTCAGAAAATATAGCTCAGCATCCTTGACAGGGACTAGCCCAACAAACACTGCTCACTGCTCAGTTGGCTCATTTCTACCTGGAAAGTTTAACTAGCTTTGCAAATAACAGATCAGAGGAGATTCTCAGGCTAGCACCACGTGTTTTGAAGTGGCACAGTTATTCTTCCTAAGTTAGAGAAACTCAAGTATATGTGCACATCACTCGGTACAGGTTTACATGCCCCAGCAGATCTGATCAGACAAGTCAAAGGGCATAAAAATTCTAACAATTCTTCTCATTTTTGTTAGAATCAGAATACCTAAAACAAGTAGGATAATGTTGGGATTTAGGATTCTTCGTTTTGGTTTTTTTCCCTCTCAGGGAATTTTTCTCCCATATGTGTTGCTAGGAGACAATAGACCAGGTACACAAGAGAGACAAAAGAAGTTGCCACAGCTCAGGGGGGGAGAGCAGCTGGCTACTCTCTTTTTACCTGGAGGTTTCTCTGGGAAGGACAACTAGAGAATTGGGCTGGGAAAAAGGGGTTGGGTGCAGTTCTCTTGTGCTGTCAGCACTTAGAGGGGAGTGAGGCTGCAGTCGCTGTGGGGAGAATTCATATTTCAATATCACCATTGCAGGGTTCCATCTCCTGCTGCCTTCCTTCTACCGTGAGTGGAGCTCTGCTCGGAAGAGTGGCCACTGCACTGGGCTTCTATTAACACCCCACTCACCAAACAGGGACCCTTCACCATCTCCTGGGGTGCCTTGGGGAAACTCTGGGATCCCAAGCCTGCCTTTCCCCTGCCCTGCTCGGAGCCAGGCTGCTGCTGCCCAGCCCCACTGTTCCTATTCCACTGCTCGGGTTTTTCTGCTGCACTGCGGCCCCACACTCCCTGCCTGTTGGGACACCCTGTGGTTCCAGCTACAGCTGCAGAGCTTCTGATACAACTCCTCCATCACCTCAGGATTTTTGCTTATTCCTGACATTACAGCTTGCTATTCCCAAGAGTCTTTCTGGGGCACCGGGATCGGCTGCTCCAGGGTTTGTGAGGCAAAGCCTCTCCTTCATCCCTTCCCGTTTGGGCACCGGGATTGACACTACCCCAGGGTTTGTGAGGCAAAGCTCTCCTCCATCCCCTCCTGTCTTGGCACTGGGATCAGCTGCCCCAGGTGTTTTTAGACCCAAAGCCTCTCCCATCTGGGCACTGGGATCGGCTGCCCCAGGGTTTTTAGACCCAAAGCCTCTCCCATCCCTTCCCGTCCGGGCACTGGGATCAGCTGCCCCAGGGTTTTTAGACCCAAAGCCTCTCCCATCTGGGCACTGGGATCAGCTGCCCCAGGGTTTTTAGACCCAAAGCCTCTCCCATCCAGGCACTGGGATCAGCTGCCCCAGAGTTTTAGACCCAAAGCCTCTCCCATCCCTTCACGTCTGGGCACTGGGATCAGCTGCCCCAGGGTTTTTAGACCCAAAGCCTCTCCCATCCCTTCCCGTCTGGGCACTGGGATCAGCTGCCCCAGGGTTTTTAGACCCAAAGCCTCTCCCATCTGGGCACTGGGATCAGCTGCCCCAG
>JAOTQP010001546.1:100232609-100252348 GCA_026413545.1 Cichladusa arquata
CAGCTGAACATGAGCCAGAGTGTGCCCAGGTGGCCAAGAGGGCCAGTGGGATCCTGGCTGTATCAGAAATAGAGTGGTCAGCAAGACCAGGGAAGTGGTGGTATTGAGAAATAAGACAAGGGGAAATGACCTCAAGCTGCACCAGGGAGGTTTAGATTGGATATCAGGAAAGATTTCTTCTCTGAGAGTGCAGTCAAGCACTGGCACAAGCTGCCTGGGGAAGTGGGTGAGTCACCATCTCTGGAGGTACTTAAAAGGCTTGTAGATGTCGTGCTTAGGGATATGGTGGATTTGGCAGGATCAGGTCAACAGCTGGACTCAATGAACCTGGAGATCTTTTCCAACTTAAATGATTCTATATTTCTATTACTTCTTCCCATCAAATTCCACAGTAGGTTTCTTTTAATAATCTCTTCAATTTTCTTATAGTTGAGAATATTTGCATGGATATGGTACTGTTGCTATCTTCAGCTGTTTTACTGCTGAGTGATTAAATCTTATAAACAGCAGCTGCATTGATGAAGAAAAATATAACAACTGATATTTAACAGACTCTCAGTTGTGCAAATACAGTTAGTTTTCAAAAATGGTATTATTTCTCTACGGACTTTATTCTAGAAATGAGTTTAAAAATGTACCACTATACTAAGAAAAAAGTAAACACAGTCATACATTTGTGTTGAGGTGATAATTGCACAAAACCTCCAAAAATATTCGATAATGAAGAATGAACAGTATTCCCCAAGCAAGCGATATTCATTTTCCAGAAAAAAGAAATTATCCCCAATGCTGGCCTCTGAACACGGGATTTATAAGGTTTTCATAATAGAAATAACATACATAAAGTGCACCAAGTGGCAACCTATACACAGGTAAAGAAAAATCAGTGCCACACATTCCTTGGGCAGGTGAAGTATAAACAGACAAAAAGAAACCCCAACAAAACTCAAAGCCAGAAAACAGCTATAAAGAAGTGAAAAGTGGAATAAGAGAAGAAAGTTACTCAAGGTGAAAGTAACTGAAGATAAAAGAACCATTCTCTCTTTGAACAACCATTTTATTAAAATTCCTAGTTAAAGAACACTTCCAGCCAAGAGCTTTTGCTGTTAACTGATATGCAGATTGCAGGACACAATTAAAATCTACAGAAAAGTGATGCAAGTCAAAGGGAATTAATAAATGGGTTGTAATGACAAATATGTTTTGCAGTAATCATAAAATGTTTAAAGAGTTAGCCAACATTAGTACCTGTAGCCCCAAGGATTATAGAGCTTGGCTTGTGGTTTCTTTTAAATTAAAAGGTAAAAAAAAGAAAAAACTACCTTAGATGAACCTAAAACTCATCCAGCAGGGGGATTTTTCTATATATCAACCCTCACACCTGAATTTACTTTGAACAGAACTCCTGCATATTTTTAGAGTAGCCATCATGAAAGAATGAAAATCAGGCATCCAAAATATCTGGATTTTGATTCATAGGCCATAATAAAAAACAAAACAAAACACAAACCAGACAAACAAAAAACACCACCAAAAATGTAGAATGGAATCCAGTTAAGTAATTAGAGTAATAGTGTATTTGAATTTAAGAAAGTACTGATGAACTTTGATCCTTCTGCCTGAGCACAGAGTAACTAGAGTAACCTAGTCTGAATATGGCATTGCCTGTACAGATGCTTTACATAAACCAGGGACACAATTCTTCTGTACACAACAAATGGAGCCTCTATGAATTTTCACAGCAGAGAGACACCTTTAAAAATACAGAACAGGTTTGGCTAGTTTGAGTGTTTCTTGCTTCAAAATAAAACCACTCCATTTTGTTCCAAGTGGGGTTTGACTCAGTTCCTCCAAAATCTTGTAAGAGAGCCACACTATCATCTTCCTTCCTAAAAATTTTCTTGTCCTCGTCATCTTCCACCAAATTCATAGTGGGAAAAGAAATAAGCCATCTTAAAACACACTCAGTTTTAGGGATCTAATGATTTGAACATTTGAGAAGGTATCTGATTGCAATATTTATTAATATAATGAGTGAAAAATCTATGCTAGATCAGAGAAGAATCAGAAACAGGACTTTTGGGTGAAAAATCAGGAAAAAAATGTTCCTGGTCCTTTCTGCCAGTAAATGACTGCTGATCATTCAGTCTTCTGACTATGCCACACAGAATTTTTATTATATGCACAGAAAATCCAATGTAAATGTCCAAAAAACAAGATGAAAACCATCACATTCTAGTTCTCTGGGCCACTATGGCAAGAACCTTCCTCAGAGTGATTTTATTTTCCAGCTATTTCTTAAGCCAGCTGATAACAGGAATAAGTCTTTGCATGCTAGACTTCTTCTCTATTTTTCTTCTCATTTTAATACATAAATGCCAAAACAGCATATCTCATCTCAGTAAGTCAAACATAAATCCTAAGGGGACTGGATTTCTTAGTGCATATTTCCTAGTGATCTGCTCTGAATGTGTCAGTATGTAGGATATAATGCATTTTGCCATTTTGTATTTATGGTTTGGAGGGTAATATTTTTTAAGATATGGATCAGAAGCAGTGTTTACAAGTATGGTTTCCTAGAAAAGGGAAAGCAGTTAAAGAACATTTTAAAATACTAAACAGACAATCAACTCAATCAAAGATATCGACATTAGTGGAATTAAGACAGCTATGGCTAGCAATATTTACCAACAGCTCAAGATTTGAGGAATTAAAGATGAAATGTGGATCTTTCTAGGGATTTGCTGTTTTTAGTTTAAAAATTTGTAATCATGGTCTTATTTAATATCTTGTTACAAAAATAAGAAAACTTGCTGTGCTATTTCAAGGCTGTTACAAGGCTGCTGATGGAAATAGAAGAGTTATACTAGAAAAAAACAAAAAATCAAAACCTACTGTAAATAAACTGGAGGATGATGTATACTTTTAAAACATATTTAAAATTTCAGAAAAAGGTAAAAGAAAATCTTCAATGTGTGTCAGGGTGAGGGGGAAAAAAAAAACAACAGATAACATCCCAAAACAGCAACTTGAGAGACCACGTAAGCCAGGGAAGTGTTTAAGAAAGTTCTGCTGAACTATGGAGACATAGGAGTAACAGAATGGGGCAAGAAGCTTCAGGAGGATTAATTAACCATGCATCTCTTTGAGTTTCTGGAGTAATAAATGTCCTTTTGAGAGGCTATTATTGACTTTTATGGTATCTATGGGGAAAATTAATTGAATATAGGGATGAAACAAGAGAAATTAAAAATAGAGGAGGTTACTAAACAAGGAGAAAACAACAAATTAAACTGATTTCACAAAAGCAGTTTCAGTAATCTCAGGCATCTGGAAGGACAGGTCTCTTAGAAAGTTGTTTTAAGGGTAAGGGAGTGCAGGAAACTTAGCAGAAAAGAAGATACACAACAGTTATTCTGATGGACAAGAGAGGTAAAACGGAGGCTCAGAAATCAGTACACCTGTATAAGCATAGGGTGAAATTGAAGAAATATATAGAGAGAGCTTTGACAAAGACGAGGAAAGAGAAAATGTTATTTGCTACCATAAATTTGCTAGAACACTAAAAATCTGAAAAAGTAGCTGTCAGCAGTTTACTAGCAAAAAAAAAAAGACAATGGTATTTTTAAACAGTATCTGTTGTATAGATCTGGTTTTGTTCAATACTTTTAATTAGTGGCAGGCAGAGAAGAAGAAAATACCCTTTTAAAATATGCATTAAGCTAGAAGGGAATTAAAATATTCCAGAAAATAGGATCGTAATTACAAATACTTTAATAAACTGGAAATACTATGCAGAAGACACTCCATAAATGCAAATGTAAATTACTCCACTCAATGATAAAACCAAATCAATCCCACAAATGTAGATAGACTGCTAAGCAGAAAGAGGAAAAAATATTTAATCATTATACTGGACTACAAATTAAACATAAGGCAGGTTAGAAAGCTCCTAAACTCTGGAATTTTTCAATGACTGCTCTCACAGTCAAATTAAGGGATGACGAGACTGAATATGGAACAATAAAAGATTTTCTCCAAAACACTAGCCTAACCTGTAAGTATGCAGGAGTTACTGAAAAGTATAAATTTCAATATAAGTCCTCCTTTTTTCTTAATTAATTCCATGTAATTTTTTTAATCCTTATGATATTATTTTTTTAGTGCACATACTTTCAAATTAAAGACTCAATTCATTAAGACATACAGGGCAGAATGGATGTGTGGCATTCTTCTGCAAAACAGCCTGCCTTGAAAATTGTGTTAACAGACAAGCACATTAGCCCTCTTAATGATGCAAACACAAAGAGATTCTTAATTTTGCGTTGTGCCTAATACTTTAAGAAGCACATTCCCTAGTAAATCTATTTTCAAATAATGTGTTTTACTTACACTGATCGTCAAAGAAGCCTTGTGCCTCAACATGAGCTGCTAAAACCACTGCAATTTTTTTGGGCACATTAGCAATTCTGTCATTTGCCTAAAATTACAAACAGGGATGGACTACTGTGGGTGGTGCAGAATTAAAACCATCCTTTTAATTAAAAATTAGATTTCTTGTGAGCGTAAATGAAAATTGAAAGCATGTACTGACCCTGGCAGGCTCTATAGTAATTAATTCAAATCACTCCTGGAAGCCATTCTTAGTATAGTAATGAAACTTGCACAATAACTTTTTATTAGGACAATAAAATTAATGCACGGTTGTGAGTTCATACGCTACTCGCACTTTGCTGTATGTATGTGTGCGGTGCTGACTGACCAGCGCGGATGGCGGCCGCTCCCAGACCCATTTATGCCAGCTGGTTCCCCACCCTGGGAGGCGCGCAGGCCTGCAGAGGCTCACTATCCACTATCCATTATCTATTATCCATTAACCATTATCCATTATCTATTTTCCATTTCCCATTATCCATGGAAAGCGGAGCGTGCGGACGGGACGGCGTGGGAGCGCCCCCTGCTGCCGCACGGCCGCCACCGCACCGCCCCAGGCTTTGGAACAGCTCCAGGGACGGAGATCAATCCAGGGCCCCTGTGGGCGATCCATAGCCCCTCCGGGCAATCCACTGTCCCTGTGGGTCATCCACAGCCCCTCCAGGCGATCCACAGCACCTCCGGACAATCCACAGCCCCCTTGGGCATTCCACAGCCTCTCAGGGCAATCCACAGCCACTGTGGGCTATCCACAGCCCCTCCGGGCTATCCACAGCCCCTCCAGGCAATCCACAGCCTCTCCGGGCAATCCACTGTCCCTGTGGGTCATCCACAGCCCCTCCGGGCGATCCACAGCACCCCCGGACAATCCACAGCCCCCTCGGGCATTCCACAGCCTCTCAGGGCAATCCACGGCTGCTGTGGGCGATCCACAGCCCCTCTGGGTGATCCACAGCCTTCCTAGGCAATTCACAGCCCCCCTTGGCGATCCACAGCCCCTGTGGGCTATCCACAGCCCCCCACGGCAATCCACAGCTCCCCTTGGGCGATCCACAGCCCCTGTGGGCTATCCATAGCCCCTCCAGGTAATCCACAGCCTCTCAGGGCAATCCACGGCCCCCCATGGCAATCCACAGCTCCCCTGGGTCATCTGCTCCCGCACAGGCAAGTTCTTCCTCATGTTCAGGTGAAATTTCCTGTGTATCACTTTCTGCCCATTGCCTCTTGTCCTACTGCTGGGCTGTTTTACACACACTGATGGACTCTACTCTCCCTTTTCTCCCCTCCAGGCTAAACAGCCCCAACTCCCTCAGCCTTTCCTTACCAATGAGGTGCACCAGCTCCCTGACCATAGCTCACCTTCCCACCCAAATAGAGGCCATGGAGCCCTCACTCCAGCTGAAATCAGCCCAAGAGGAACAAGCTTCCTCTGTACCATCAGCCAGCATTTCTGCATGGGCTCCAGCTCCAGTGCGCGACCTCTTCTACTCTTACAGCTCAAACAAAACCCAAACTAATCCAGACAATATTATAATAACCACATCTCAGAACTAATACTAATATTAGAAACCAAATCATATTGCTTTCCTTTTCTTCCTGCTGAAACTCAGAATTGAGCTTAAGAGTAGCTGTGACCGCATCTGAAATTATCAGAAGCATCATTTCCACTCAAAGGTTGAAGAGCCCATGGGGGCAGCTCAGGCTTAGCACAGTGAGATCCCCAGGCTGGTGTGGGTTCTCAGCAGGGCATCTCTGCCTGGCATTCACCAGTCCAGTCTGTACAGGAACACTGGTTTTGTTTACACTTTTTCAAGAAGTATGGATTAACATTATTTCTTTTGAATTCAGGTTGGAAGTTGAGAATGAAGAATGGTTCTGTAGTCTGCCTAAAAGCGATACACAGGATGAGATCTCTTAATTTTAAAATGCCTGCAACCAAACATGGAAGGAAGCAATCTTTCTTATGAAAGGCTTTCTTATTGCCTTTGTTGAATCCCATTTCAAAGGCAAATCATCCCTTCTAGAACTAGGAATGATACAAAATACACCATATTTAAGTTTAGAGCAAAATTTACAATTTTACTTTTGCATAACCTTGTTTCATTTTCACTTGTAACTAACTTGCCATAACACTTAGAGGTGACAGAAGTCACATCTAAAATAAATACATCCTTGAAAGGGCACCATCCATTAGTTTCTGAGAAAATTTCAAATTATAAGAAACTATTTAAATAGGAAATATAAACATATTTTAAAACTTTGTTGAAAAATTTAAATGTTTTAAATCTAGACATGCAGACATGCAAATACCCACTGTGTGCATGTACACAGGGACTTGCAAATGAGCTTGCTTAACCAAGAACTGAGAACTGGCTGCTTATTACAGAAAAAAGATGTTTGATACGTCCAGATTATAACTGTTACAAAATGAAAAGATTAAACACATTGATTTAACCACAGCTTTCTGTTTGGTGACTGAAAGCTATCTGTGAGCAGGAGGAATGCCTGGGTGACTTCAGCTGCATTAAAAAAGAGTCCTACAGCACAGGTTCCTCTTAGCTCATGACTTAAGATGATGTGAGTTCTCTGAGGATGGCAGAAGTCAGATAAAACCCTGCAATTATTCCTAATTTCATTGTAAACAAATGGAAGATAAGAAATTTTCTAAAAAATACTGTTATGTCACCAAAAGTCTTTGTATTGTCTTTTAATCTTCATCATTAGTTTAACCAGCCTGTAATACAGCACTAAAACATGCCTGAAAACTGAATTTTGGTTTATTTTCCTCTGAGCTAATTACTATTTTAGTTGCAAATTATTCAACTGATTTGCTAATAAAAAGAGCATAAATGAAAACTTCAGAAAAGCCTGAGAGATTAAGTAAAAAATACATAGTGATTGAAGATTATACAGGTTGATGGAAAATAATGGAAATTTACAGAAGTCAAAAAAAGAGTTCAAAGAACAGAGTTTACAGACTAAAAAGAAATTGAGAGACCTAAATCAATACACATTTCAAAAGTGCAAAAAGTCTTCACCATAAAAAAGCCTTTAAATTGCAAAAAGGATGATATTCTTTTCGTATAGATTTTTTTTTGAAACACTAATATTAGAAAAAAAATACTCACTATATTTTTATTCACTATCAGATAAAAAATAGATTTTTTATACATTTACATTTTGTATAAAATACACCAAGTTATTAATACTACCATCCAAAGTACTTAGCAAAAAAGAACCTTTATTAAAAAAATATATCCAGGAAATGATAACTTTCAGTGACAGTGGTAGAACAGACATTTGGTGTCTATCTCATCTTCCAGGTCTTCCAAAGGAGAATTACAGAATCATGGAATATTCAGAGTGGGAAGGGACCCACGAGTCCAACTCTGAAGTGACTGGCCCATGTGGGGATCAAACACCCAACCCTGGCATTATCAGCACCCTGCTCTCACCAGTTATTTGAAGTTTGAAAAAGTCCAATTACAGCAGGGTCTACCCCACTCCCATTTTGGATACATCAAACAAAAGGCACTCACTCCTTTCTTCGATTCAGTTCTTGAACTATCAGCTTGTTGTAGGCCAGTGTTTGTTTGCCCAGTCACCAGCCAAAAGGGCTAAAGCAAAGCATTGTCTAAACCACCAAAATTATCACCTTACTATCAATTAATATTTCATTAACCTAAAGAATCAGTGCAAAGTGACCAAGACTGTTGTTTGATGTTTCAAATCAAATTAAATATCCAAACAAGATCCTTATTTTCCTCTAAGTTCAACATTCTGTAATAAATAATTCCTACATTTTAATAAATTTAATTCAAATTTAATTTTTAATAAATTTAATCAAAAAACTGAACTAGCTATAATAAACTTCTTAAAATGCACCTGATAATCAAGTTTCTTGAAAACATGCTATAGCCAACATATTCTAGGCAGGAGGAAAAATCTCCAATATACAAATCAAGAGAGCTGTGTGGCACCTGATTTGGCTTTGGAACAGGCTGCAGTTAAGGCAGATATCCACTAAGTGGCATTAGCAACCCAAACACCTAATTTTGACAAAAAATAATCATAATACAGAACACTTTACCTCCTACAAACAAATTGATGGAGAACATTTCCTTTGAATGATTAATTTTATTCAATTTTGTCACAAGCTTTGGCATAATTTCAAACAGCATTAGGAATTTACTTTTCAGATCAAGACATTTGCAAATATTTAGCAAGATGGTCAAATTAGAAGTAAAACCATCACGACAAACCTATTAAACAAAGCAACCAAAATATGGGAGCAATGTGAGTTCAAATTAAGACACATAAAACTACAGCAAGGTATTTTAAAGGTAGTTAGGGTTTCAGAAGTGCTGTAAATCAACAGGCCTGTTGTGAAGTGTATAAAAGTCACACCAAACATTTACTTTACAAAAAATACTTAGGAAAAAAAAAAATCTAATAATTTAGATATACTGATGCTACCTGATTCTAGACAGTATAAGAGATTACAACAGCTGGGAAAGTAAGAAAACTACTACACTTCACTTGTTATTTAAGGATTTGTTTTCAAAATATTAATTTAGGGTTAATAACTGTAAATATAGGGTTCTGAAAATTGTTTACTGGAAAAATGCCTTTAGGAACAATATAAACACCAGAGAAAAGTATTAGAACAGAACTCTCATTTCAAAATAGTTTTCCCCTATCCTATTGTTTGTTTGTCCCTGGTCTTTTATGACTGTCAGTTTGTTCATACATAAACAGCTCATGAAAATACAGGGGGTGGAAAAATCAGTATTACTGTATACAAGATTACAGAAAAATTAAATGAGGAAGTACTTCTGTCTCTCTGTCTCATCAAAACATGTATTTAAAGCTTGTGAAATATCCTATATATGCACTCAAAATTCTCAGCATACTTCAATGCTACAAGGAATAAGACATTCTTTTTTTTTTTTTTAAAAGTGATTTTTTTCTCCTTGCTGGCCACAGAGGAATTGCATTAGGACATAGTCCTTTTTCCCTACATCCGCCTACGACAAACATTTGCTGCAAGTCAGCGACTCCAAAACCAAATTGTTTACAATTAACTCAAAAAGCCATTAAAAAACTGCTTCTTTGTTCCAGTTGGAAAGAGAGACAGCCAGATGTGTGGCTTGTTGATCTTGCTCTTTTCTGACCTCTGAGTGTAGGAAGAACTGCAGCTGAGGAAGGAAGTCAGCAAGTTGTGTTAATGAAGGTGAACGTTGCAAAAAAAGGGCTTGCAATTTTTTTCATGAAAGAAAAATATATTTGAAAGACTTTTTTTTTATTAAAAAAGAGATAATTCAAGGCCTTATTTTTTCCTGTGGGTGAAAAATTAGAGTCTTTGTTCCAGAAGAAGTCACTGACTTAGTATCTTTTGCTACTTTTGAAAAATTACACCCTTAATTCCAAAAAACTTGATGAAGTTTCATTGAGGTGTCTGTAAATTAGCAGACACCTCATCATTAACACCTGCTGGAAAACCATCCTTCTTTGAGGATGTAAAACTCAGGAAAAGCCTTTTAATTTTAGGCTCTGAGTCACAGTCTAGCACTACAAACCAAAATCTGGCATGAAGCTGAATTCCAGATTGAGAGTGTGCCCAGTTCTTGGGAAAACACATCTGGCCAACAATACAAGGCACCCCCTACAATTACCACAGTACTTGTCTTCACAGCTCTCACTGAAACACATTTACGCATTATATCTGTAAAATACCTGGCAATGAATTAACTAGAGGTATGTGTTAAAAACTTCATTACGGGGTACCCATACAGAACACGCCCGTACAAGATACTCTGAGAGATAAAAACAGTCTCAAAAACTGCACAGCAACAGGTGTGAAACGTTATCATCTCATTTATAAACTTTTAATTACTTTCTAAAAAAAGTGTCTGAAATGCACACTGAAATTCTACAACCACAGTGCACCTCATTTTATCAAGATACCTGAGATGTTAGCAAGTTATCATGGCCTAAGGTATACTAAGGACACATTTGTATGTGAAGTACAAATTCACTCCAGAGATTCAGCTTTAGATATGAATTCTGGCACTCTATATCAATCCTTAAGCAGTTAGTGAAGCCTACTTCAGACATCCAACTTAATTGTCTGGATTAGGTTACATGTTTCATCTTGGTCTCCCTGCATTGCTAACTTCATCTAAAACAGTTCACACTACTTTTGGTGGAAAATGATGCCTAATTCTTGTCAAGCAGTTATTACTTTAAGAACATATTTACCATGTGAAGACCTGAATATAATCATCATAGTTCATCTTCCAGCTATTATGATATTATTTAATTAAGAAACTTTCCAATGTCTTCTTAGAAAACAGGAAATCGAAAATGAAAACTAGTTTACTCTCTTCCCACCCCTTATTCTCCTGCTCCCAAGGTCATTTAAAAAAACAACAGGAATAGATCACCATATAACATGGTGATACAAACACTCCCGAAAACAGTTATACTACTATTTAATCTGATAGGGACATTCAAACTCTGGAGAACTAAAGCCATAATACATGTCACACTTTTCGAAAGTTGCAAAGGACACTGGCCATTTTAAAAACAGTCTACAAGATTCAATTTTCCTGTTTGCACTGACAGAAATGAAAACCTTATCATGTAAAGTTCCCAGCAGAGCTCAAAGAGCTCACATCTAAGAGCACAAAAAATTTGCTTCTGCTGCATTAGTATTTAGAATTTACACCTGGCTTGTCACTTTTATATTAAGATTTGATTTTCAAATCACATGAAAAAAATCTTCATGTGTTTCTGCAGCTTGTATTTGGTCAGTCTGAAGAAAAACAATCTTTAAGATTGATTTTCTTACCAGGTGTAATTCCTATCAATGAACTGAATAAAAACAGTGAACCATGCTGTAGTAGTACTAACTTTCTATGGAATAAATATGAAATAGTCCATAATTTAACAAATCTTTATTTCCTCATTTCACTCCCTTTTTTTCTCCCTGTTTCCTGTTTCTTCTGCCACATCAAGAGTACTCAATTTCACTTCTACCATTTTTCTTTTTATTCTTCCTTTTCATTCTACTTGTCCTCTCTCTAAGATTTCCCTTCAACTCATCTCAGTCCCAGCCACTGGAGTGGGTAAGTCCATGCTGAACACCCATTTTTGAGATTCTCTCCTCTCTGGCTCAGAAGGATCATCCTTGGGCCATTAATTTTAGTTGAAATGCTATTATAAAATTTAATAGGTATGTCATGTACATAATTCCTATTTCAAGTCCCATATGACTGTAACCGAATAGAACGTTGGAAAAAACCTAGAGAGAAACTAAAACCTAAAAATAAAATATGCAAAATAGCTTTGCTGTTTGTGTATACAGTCCTTACAAGTTCACATCAGTAGTTTAAAACACAGAGAATAATTTTCTGTCCTGCAGAAACTGTCAAAGCTCTGATTGCAGCCTTTCATCCTAGGTCTCTCCAGCCACCCCTCCCATCCACCTCCTCCCTTGGACCTGGGTTTGTTCACCCCTCCAATGAAATGAAACAGGAATATCACTGTGTTTCAGCTACACTGGCTCCACATCCTTTGTGACCTTAAAGTGACAAATCTCTACACCTTCCACCTCTGCAGGTAGCTTTATTTCTTTTGAACAGACCTCCACATGATCAGCAAAAACCTTTATTTTGACAGACTTCCCTGACTCCACCTGGGTACTGTGAAGTGGCTTTGATAGAAACCCGGTCAGGCTGCTGCTGTGTTGGGCTTGTTTGCACCTGCAATAAATTGAAATTTTCGTGGTCTTCTGCCCACAGCACTACTTGTTGGATGCTTCTCACAGAAAGCTGAACTAATGGCAGCATTCACTGTTACTAAAGCAGGGTTAACTTAGATTCCTTTCCATACTCAATGGCTTCCATCTCTCCGAGAAACACCAGACCAAAGCTACCATCTCGCACAGCCTTACTACTCACAATACAGTTAAGATACTATTGCCTTTCAGATTTTAGGTGTTACATGCTGCAAGTGATCCAGGTGAAACATCCTGTCCGCTTCACACTTCCCAGGAATCCACGAAGGGCTGGCAAACAGCTCTGTTAGGGTCACAAGTCCGTGACTTTCAGCCCTGCAGCCCCGGTGCAGTGCTGACCACAACTCGGCTGCATGTGAAGTGTGACAGACATGTCCCTTCTGGTCCCTATAATCTTTGTTGAAAACACAAGAGGCCAGACTGGCACAACCTCTAGTATTTCATTAAGAAGTGGTTTGTTTTCAGTGACAAATTTTATTTTAATTACATCTACAGATCAAAACCTTCTAGTTAATCTTTATCACTCTCTGCTTTCCCTTCAGCTATTGAAGTCTGCAGCTGTTCACAACCCCTTCATAGTTCTTCTCATGTATCAAACCCTTTCTTGGAGCAGAGAGCAATAAGAAGTTTAAAGCCAGTAAAACAACTTGTTGCTGCAGGTACTGGCACTGATTCCCTTGCATTGATACCAGTACTTGTGTGAATCTGCAGCGAGCTGATGCAGAGATCTAAACTGACAGAAGAGTAATCCTCCAGGAAGCCTTTGCAATCCCACAGATTTTCAGAAGCAAATTCCCTAAACCACCACATCCTGCTGAGTGAAGGTGTTAATGTAAGAGAAGGGGCAGACAGCACCCACCTACCCCTCTAGCTGGCAATGAGCTAATAGAGCAACCATATATCTGATCATAAAATTAAGTCCTGTACCTATATTGACCACACAGAGTGGCTGGTGTGGTTTCTCTCAGAGAACATAAACATTTAGGACAAACGAACTATTAGCACTTAAAATCTCAAACAACATTGGACTCATTCAACAAATACATAAACACTGCACAAAGCAAAGTCCAGCATATTGCACTCTAGCTTTCCCACAATTCATGTATAAAAGGAAGAGGGTACTTTACACAAATACAGTTACGTCTTACCTAGAAATAAAGTGGTTCCAATTCACATTCAAAAATCCAAAGAGGTGATGCTAAACATTCAACCGTCTGTCTGTCATGAAAAACATTCAAGATTACACTTGGGGTCAGCTTTGCTCTTCCCTATCTTAATTTTGCAGTGAAACTTTCTAGTTTAAGAAAGAAATTTCCATAAGCAATGGAAGTTATTCTATTCAAATGAAATTTGTAACATCCAAAAATTTTTGTAGTAATACCATTAAAAAATGCAGCTGGGTTGAAATGATCAGGTATTCAAACTAAATTTTATCCCATATAATTCTGCTGAATAGATTCAATTTAAGTTGGATTTTATAACAGGCTGTTGCCAAGACTGGTACAGCCAAAGGAAAATAATGTGCACTGGTAAGAGTATGCATTATATTAAGAATTAAAAGATATAATAATGAAATCATGGAAATGGGAATACATTTCCAAAACATTTAGCAATTTAGTATAAAGGCTATATTTATTTAAAACAATATTTATATTGAAAAAAGTCCAGTTAAAGCAGTTCTAAGTTCATAAATTAACTTTCCAATCTTTTGAAGCTACTGAAATAAAGAATATAATTTAAATGCTCAATAGTGATCATTTTCTGAGTGTTGGGGCAGGGGAGGCCACTAGAAAAAAACAAGGGGACCAGGTCCTTCATAAGGTTCTATATGGACAGCTATTTTAATGTTATTTTTTCAACTCTCTAAATAAAATAACTTAAGAGAGATGCAAGCTTGCTCCCAGAATAAAGGTGGAGGCAACAAGAAAAATAAAGCCACTACAGAAAAGCTTGGAAGTGAACTTCAATTCCAACCATAACCTCAATAATGCTAATATAACTTCACAAACACCTTTCCCAAATATTCAATTTCACTACCCTCACAACCTCAGAGGTCAAGCCATACGGTTCATAAATCAGCTTAATTCAGCTTAATTAAGTTTTGGCTTTGAAAAACACACGGTTGTGTTCTGCAGCTATATTTAGAAATATGTGACTAAAAACTGGGTTTAATCTAATTATGGACTTTTATTCTTTTAACTTCAAAACAGTAATCTTGACTGCTGCCTAAAGAGGAATTATCTCTTGAAACTCATGCGGTTCAGTGAAGATTTTTTTTTTCCTAAAAACAAATTCCTTACTGCAAATTGTAACAATTCATTATAAAAGCAGATTAAATTATATCAAAACGTAACACTAATTTCCCAAGTAGAACACCCACACAGGGAACTAATTAGGAATAGCTCCTCTGTGCAAATAAATCTTTCTACCAATTAGTAGCTGGTCAAGTCAGGGAACTCCCTTTCTCTAGGGGAAAAACTTTTTTTTTTTTTTATCATTGCTTTATTTTGCCGCTGGCTGCAAATTCTCTCCAGTTCTGTTGCAATGCATGGTATTTGCAACTTATATTTCAGACAGTTTGATGGGAACTCGGTCAAGATTTGGAAAAAAAAAAATGGCAGTAGAAGACCCATAAAAATCACAGAACCGGGACTTCAAAAGGGATGTGAACAAATCCTGCTCTCTGCCTAAGCCAATTCTGTCCCAAGGGTTTAGACAGACCAGAACAATAACAGTGAAACGACTCAAAACAAACAGTGGAGTAAATGAAAAAAGTACATGGGAAGAAGAATTCTCAATTGTTGTTCTATAATAAGAAAAGCAAACAAATAAAAACCTCAAGGCGAGAATATTTTGCCCAGATAGCACTCTCAAAGCTTCAGTGAGGTGCAACAGCAAAACTGCATGAAATATGGTATTCAGTGGGGGCTGTGCTCATTTATCACTGATGTTCAAATCTGCTCCACAGCTGCTCTGTGCAAGTCTGAAAGTACCAGAGCTGACTCTTACCTTGTTGAAGATGATCCAGAGTCTTCCCAATATTTAGACGGAGTCTGCAATCTGTGGATTTTAAAATTTATTTAAAAGGATTATTAATAATGAAACTGTTTCAATTAATGGGTAAAAGTTAGGAAAGTTATTTAAATGCCTTCAATAGAGAATAACTCTTCCTTTTTCAAAAGCAAAGAGTGCTCTGCAAGGTGTCTTCAACTGTGCATTACTCCCAGAGCCAAAGGTCAATTAATCTCACACTAGTGCACACCAGGGTAGTGAAGGACTGTTGAAAGAACACCTCAGCACAGGGAAAGGACTGGCAGCACCTCACAGAACCCAGACACCCAACCTTTGCCACAGAGCAGTGATGGAGTAAGAGACAACTCCCGACCCTCCAGTGCTACAGGGCTGCAAAAACCAGCTCTAAATACCATTACAGTACAGCATTTACTGCTTGAAGATGTAAGAAAACATGTCCCCTCCCCTCTTGACCCAACAACAAAAATCACAGGCCTGAAAGACTCTGCAGTTCCAGCACTAATTACATTTATACAGTAAAACTAAATTTTAGAAAGAAAACCCTAGCAACTACCAAGGAGAACCTCCTGTTCAGCTGAATTACAAAACTATAAAACCTTTGCAATGCATGCAGAATAGCTATCCCTTAGCACAATTTAAGCAGTAACTAGGACTGAATTAGTTTTCATCAACTACACACAACATTCTAGAAGTCTGGTTTTCAACATTTAAAAAAAAAAATTCTCAGAAATCTAAATTTTGTTCATTGTAACACAAAATGAAACAGAAAATCAAATGGGATGTAAAAACAACACCAGTGTAATTTGCATGGTTAATGTGATTAGCAGGTATGAAATGGGCATTAAAAAAAGACTACAAACAGATGCCAGAAAGAATTCATTGTTTGTGAGCAATAACTGCATGGAATGGGCTGCAAGGCAAGTTCACTGAGGTATCACATTAGGATTGAGAGAGATGCCATCGAGTGGGAAAGCCAATGCCATGGGCAGGTAGGAGGATAAACTCCAGTTTCTAGCTTGGTATCTTTAAAATACTCCTTTAAAAGTGGAGATAAACATCCCAAGATTGGTATCAGAGTTTTCCATAGGAAAGCTGAGGAAAATGAAGGGAACAACACTTTAATGAGTTCTGAAAATAACTAAGTATCAAATTCTTACAACACTGTGACTTAACCACAGGGTGAAGAAATGTGTTTTTGAATCCCTCTTGTTCTTGGGAGAATTTGCAAGTCAGAAAGAAAGGAAAGTGATCATTTCTTAAGAATCAGCCTGATAAAAAATGGCCTGAAATAAATAAGGCACTCTGGAAACTTTAGTAAAAATTTTAATATATTAACACAGAAAATTCTCTTTTACTATTTTGGGAAGTTCCAGGAAGTCAATTTATCTCTAGTTAAAATGTATTTATACAATGAAACACGGGAGTCAGTTCTGTTCCCTTAGTGTACTAGTCTGGGGGACCTGCTGGGAGTAAAGCTTATTATCCACCCAGGGATTTGAGCAGTCGTAGTTCACAACCAATTTGACTTAAGGAAAAACACAGCTGCTATTTTGAAAGTTTCCTGCTGTGTAAGAAATAATTAAGGCTGCACCATCAGTATTCAACAAAGTATAAACAGCATAGATGCTAAATTAATTCTATTTGGAAATAAGGAGTTAAGTGAAGCTGCATTATAGAATGGACTACATAATGTTCAAAGGCAAAAGAGAAGAGTTAAATGAGATTAAGTGTGCATCAGAGGCCAAACTCTCTATCCTAACTATGCAACCACAACATTATTTCATGTTCACTTTACTCAAGAAGTAGAAAGTTCCAAAAGGAAGCAATGAATTTTATTCTGATTTAAAATACAAAACCAAAAAAGGAGCAGCAGCTGAACACACTTACCAAAGTATAAACTGAAAAAGCATAGACTCATTAAAACCTCTGCTACCAAGCTGGTACCATTTAAACCTTATGCAGAAAAATGCGGGAGATGTCAATGGCAATTCAGGTAATTTAGGGCAGTTCATCCTTAGAGCATCCTGAACTGAGCTTTGATTCTCTCCCCACACAACCCTCAAAGCACAAACTGCCCCAGGAATTCCCAGCCCAGGAGTGGCACTGTCCGTGTGGGGACTGGGAGGTCAGTTTCTGATCGCTGGACCAATTCCAGGTGGAGGAACACACAACAAGGTCACCAAGAAGCCTATGCCATCCCAACAGCTATTCCTCCTGTCCTGCAGGAGCGAGGTGGTGAGACAGATGGCTGTGCTCCATGGACTAGAGCCACCCCCTGAGTTGTCTCTTGGACCAGACACTGTTAAGTCATTAGGATGCTAATAGCTTTAACACTGCTTAAAGAAAAAAAAAAAAAAACAACACCCACACACAAAACTTCACACCCTACAGTTTTTGTTAAATATAAGGTTAGACTTGCACCTCGTAGACAGGAGGCAAACAGACAATTAGAAGAGGGCTGAGACATCTGGTTAAGACAGGGATTCCTCAAGGAAAAGCTAAGGATCATGCCAGCTTAGGTTTACACTAGCACTGCTCCTTTAGCTAACAGAAAGCAAAGCTTAGGTCAAGGATAAATTTTACTCTACTGCCAGGATATACATGCTCCAGTTGAAGACACTGTATATGCCATCTGCTTAACACTAAGTTTATTCATTTTGATTTAAAATGCCAGGCCACAATTCTTCAAATATATATTTATTTTAAACAAGTACTTTCAAAATGGCTGATTATACTTGTGTATTCTTTGGGGCTTGTCTTATGAAAGAAATATGAAACTCAATTATTCCATTATTTTCAGTTGCTCTGGCTCATTTTTCCTGCTTTCCAGAAAGCTTCTCACTTCCATGCTTGAAAGAATTTCTCTTCTACCTTCCTAAGCATGCTATGCCTTCCCAAAGAAGCTGCTGAATCCCAGCTTCCTGGAAAGCAGGATTTGTGGCCACATATATGTCAGAAAATAAAACAGACCAGGGCACACAGCCATGTTCTGGGCTTGAAACCAGCAAATACGTTACAGCTTGTAGCTGGACAACTAAAATCTTATTCCTCCATACAGCCCAGCCAGATCCAAACAGCCTTTTGGAAACAGTCCATTGTCTCTCCTAACCCCAGAACTATGCTTGGGCATTATCTGGGAGAGTGTTAGTTGGCACAGAACAAAACTGTGTCATGAGCAGGACTAAAAATGTAACAGTAGAGTCACATGCCATACCCACTCCTTATTTAGTTCCTACTATGAACATACATCACAAATACCGTACCCAGTTGCTTCTGGAGAACATAATTTTTAAAAGTTAATTCAAAAACCAGCCAAATGCATTTCAGAATTAACAGGTCACCCTTGCCTAGGTGGCTGCTGCTTTCAAATCAGGGGAACAGAACCACATAATCATGTAACATCTGAGCATTTGTGTTTCCATGAGTACCATATGTAGCACAGGGGAAAATTCGCACTCTCTTGGTTTTGGAGCTTTTTAATACGTTCAGATGGACTGAACATGAGCATCTGATTTCTTAATTTTGGCAAGCCTGGACTGCTGCCAGTAGAACATTTGCCCTGATTGTCAGCTGGATAAAATGGGCATAGCTCTATCAACAGCATTCCAATGCACAGCTGAGATTCTGCCTCTCCCAACTTCACCCACATTGGAGTGATGGGCAAGGAAGAAATTCATCTTACAAGATCAACATTTTAGGAACAAATCTGTGGGTTTTTTCAATAATTCACCAAGTTATATATGTCTTCACAAATTTGTTTCCTTTGTCCAAGTCAGAAATCCCAAATTAATTACTTTTAAAAAATTCATGCAAATCTGAATTGAAAACATTTACCTTATTTTGCACAAAAAAGAATACAAACAAGAAGTTCTTGTAACGACAAGAGAGGCACATAAAACTTTCCAAAGGAAAACACAACTACCATGGTGCAAATACAGATGCAAATATTGTACTTGGCAAGAATTATGTGTGTGTAAAACTCTGTATAGATGTGATTATGTAGTGTCATAGGGGATTGAAAAACCATCTTGACAATACAAAAACATACAACCTTTTCACAACTGCGGACCTACAGATCACCTTCTGGATGTGCCAACTCCTTACTTTGGAGTCTTAAGTGCAATGGTACTGTGTATTGGGTTACTGTGGCAAGGTTTTGGTAGTGGGGAGGGCAGTGAAGGCGAACAGGATGGGATGATTCAACTTGCCACTGGCCAAGGCCAACCCCATCAGTGATGGTGGCAGCACCTCTGGGATAACTGAGTTAAGGAGGAAAAAAAAACTGTTGTAGAAGAGCAGCCAAAGAGAAAGTGAGTGCTTGAGCAGAGCAGCTCTGCAGACCCAGGGTCAGTGCAGGAGGGTCAGGAGCTGCTCCAGGTGCTGGAGCAGAGGTGCCCCTGCAGCCCTGGTGCAGCCCATGGACAGCAGCTGTGCCCCTGCAGCCCAGGGGGGACCATGGGGGAGCAGAGAC
>JAOTQP010001546.1:100253882-100287965 GCA_026413545.1 Cichladusa arquata
GCAGGAGCTGTGGCTGTGGAGAGAGGAGCCCACACTGGAGCAGGTTTGCTGGCAGCACCTGTGACCCCATGGGGACCTATGATGGAACAGCCTGTTCCTGAGGGACTCCATCCCTTGGGGGGGTTCACAGTGGAGCACTTCATGAAAAACTGCAGGTCATGGGAGGGACTCACATTAGAAAAGTTTATGAGGAACTATGTCCTGTGGGAGGGACCCCATGCTGGAGAGGAGGAAGAATGTGCGGAGGAAGGAGTGGCAGAGGTGGGCCGAACTGACTGCAACCTCCATTCTCTGCCCCCCTCTGCTGTTTGAGGGAAGAAAGTAGAGAATTGGACAGTGAAGTTAACACAGGAAGAAGAGTGTGGTGAGGAGAAGGTGTTTTAATATTTGGGCTTATTTCTCATTATCCTACTCTGATATGATCAGTAATAAGTTAAACTAATTTCCCCAAGTGGGTCTGTTTTGCCCATGACAGTCACTGGTAAGGGATGTCTCTCTGCCCTTATCTCAACCCACAGGCTTTTCATTAGGTTTTTTGTTCCCTGCCAGCTGAGGAGGGCAGTGACCGAGCAGCTTTGGTGGGCACCAGCCATCCAGGGTAAACCCACCTCAGTACTGACAAAACTGCTTATTACTCTGTAAAACCTTGAGCACCCAGTTATAACTATTGCAATACCAGCTGCCAGTCTGGTCCAGTGAGTCCACCTAATAATCTACCTAATAACCATCTGCTCCAACCTAATAGTCCTAGATGAACTCCCACACTCTGATTTACCCATTAATAGTTTAATTGTAGTGCTATGAACTGCAGGTACAATTTCAGTCTTCCAAACAGAGGAAAAGATGACAAATATATCTCAATAATGACATCAACACTCAACTAAAGACCATTATTCCAATAAACCATAAAATTGTCACATCTTTCGAGAAAAACAGCCAAAAGTCTACAACACAATAAAAACCCACCCACATACATGAAGTAACAAATTTATTAAATCCCAGTGATGATAGCACTGCAGGCATGAGACAGACATCTGTTTTTCACAGATCTTGGCCTACATCCTAGCTCTGATGCAAAAAAAAAAAAAAAGAAACAACTACCAAAAACCAACAGCTAGAGGAAAAAAAAAAAAAAAGAAAAAATTACTTAGATCCATAATTGGTCTTTTTGCTCTGTTCCCAGGATACCTACAGTGACATTAAAAAAAGGGTGATGCTAGGAAATGTAGGACATGACTGTTCATTACTAAGACCTTAATTTTCTCCAGCTCCCTTTCGACTCCTTGACAAAATGCTTCATTCCATATGAAAGTAAATATTTGGGTCGAAGATCTCAATTTTTCATAGTTGTTAAGGAAAAAAGCCTGGTTTGCACAGAGACATCCATTTTGCTGTGATTTCTAAAACACCTTGTGTTGGACTGAGCAAGAAGAGGGACAGCTGATTTGTATGCCCCTATGTCAAATCGCTTCACAGCATCAGTAAATAAAGGGAACACGCAAGGCTGACTAAACCCAAGCTGATCAATACTGTGAATCATCGACTCAGAGATGGCTTTGAACACACACACAGGTTTTTAGCTGGCAGCATGGCTGGAGCTGACCATCCTGGTCCTTGCTGTGCACTCTGATGCAGAATCAGGAGCCCATCAAACACCATCTAGCAGCCCCTGCCAGAAACTGAGTTGAACTCATTTAGAGCTGCTAATTGCCTTTGCTCTGTGTTGAGACTGTGACCCTCATCAGTGAGAGGGCTGTGCTTTTTGTCAGAATATGTCAAAGGAAGTCAGGCAACTTGCTTTATTGTACACTGCGAGTCACTGTGACAGTGCAGAGTAAGAGAGCTCAAGACTTTGTGAAAAGGCACAGAGTCGTCCAGATTTGACCTCTGAGCAAATCTTCAGAGAAGCACCCAATTAGTCTGCCTTCTGGAAAAACTGGAGATGAAGCTTTTTAACAGTGCAAAATTAGGCAATGAATTCAGGCATGCCTACCTACAGTCACTGGAACAAGTTGGGAGAATACCACATACAGTCATTCCCTAACAACCAGCAGGAAAGTGTCTGCAGCTTTGGAAGATGGCCTAATCCCTAAGAACTGAAGTTATCTCCTTCCAAACTCATTTATATCCCTTCCCTTCAGAGTCTCTCATCCATGCAGAAGGCAAAAAAAGGAAAAAGAAGTTGTTATAAGAATGAAATGTTTGATAGCAATACTTTCCTAGTAATACCACATTAAACACAGAAAGTAGAATGTTTTGTATCATGTACAAGAAACAAAGCTACCTGAATAACATCCCCTCGTGGCCCCCTCCCTCCGGCCCCAACCTCATCTTGTGATTCTCTCTCAAGCGAGTCATATGGCAGCACTTTTCTCCTTTTATGGGCAAAAACAAGGGAGAAAGGAAGCCAGCAGCCGAGCAGGACTGCAGTGCCACATGAATTAAGCAGCTCAGAGCTCCTCTCGCATCCCTACCTCAGTGCATTATGGATAGATACTCTCAGAGAGGAACACTGTGAATCCACTTCCACTTAATGCATATATAATTACATGTCACTGAGTGTTTCATGCTGAACTCGTCACCACAGCATGTATTAAAAACCAAAGGATAGAAGACATGTAATATATTTGCATTTGCTTATCTACCATCTCCTTCCTTTGTGAATGTCCTGCCAATAGCAGGGAAACCTCCTCTTTGGGAAACAGCTGTAGTGACAGTATGACACTGAGCAGCAATTAAAATTATAGTACTTTCTGCTGCAAGAATTTCCATGTGTTTCACTCTGCCTCAGTGCCTACCACCCACATCCACCTCAGTCCTTTTCATCAGCAGCTCTACAAGATGGAATCGGGGAAAGTTATTAATAACCCAGTTTAGCAAATTTGGCACTTTTTTCAGAGAGAGAACTGTGTAAATTTTATTAGTTCAATGTTAGGGAAAGGTAAATGACACACAAAATTCCCTATGTATCAAAGAATAAAAGCTTTACTGTTATTTCATCAATGGAAAGAAAGGAATCATTGTTTCTGCCTCAATAACTGAAACGAGACAATATGAGAACTCACATCCATAAACAGCTACAGTATTGAGAAATGATAAAGAAACCCACCTCCTCTCCATGCACAGGTGATGGGATCAAGAACTTGTAAGTGCTCCTATCTCCCACCCAAGCCCAGGCAGCAGGATCCATCAGCCAGAGCACCACAGTGTGCACATGGCCACGGGCACAACACCTGCTGTGAGCCTTGGAACACACCTGTCAGCCTTACAGGTACCACCACTGAGTCAGAGCCACCCTGCTTCCCTCCAGCTCTTTATGCGCGCTCATTCTGACTTTTATTTGACTATTACAACTTAATTTGACTACTAAAACTTGACTACTTTGTTTGGAAGTGATGCTGAAAACAACTGAATTCAATTACATGAGCTATGCTTGCTGGGTCATAGCCCACACTTCAAAGCTAAAATGTAGATAAGCATTTCCAGGGTCAGAGGCCCTGTCCTTAAAATTTTTTGTTGTTTTTTTGGGTTTTTTTTTTTAGGAAGGAAGCAGTCTCCCTGGTTATCAGATCATTATCAGGTCAGATCAGATCAGATGGCCAAAACACCAGAGTTCAGTAAGGAGTTTAAAATAATCCCATCATTTTTTGAAGTCTGGCACTGCTCTTGTACAAAACATGGAATTTGTTAAATATATGTATATAAGTATATTTCTTATTGTTAAAGATTAACTATTTACTCCTTAGAAGCTTTGAAGTGTTACCACAGTGTATTTAATTCTCTATTGACAAATGTTATCTCTTTATAAACATGGACTATTTCTTTAAAAAGTAGTATTTTAAACCTGTAGGTGTCCCTTTGCCTTATGAATAAATTAGAAGATACTGAATAACAGCAACTGCCAAAGTACAAACACTTTATTACAATTGTGGTGACTCAGACTGTCAGGATTTGGCAGCCCACAGTGTTCCTCAGCAGCAGAACAAAAGGGGATTTTTTTGGCAGTTTTACTTTTAGTTCAGTAAAGGACAACATGATACTGTCTGTGCCTTAATGAATTAAAACCTCTGTAAAACAAAGGCATAAGTAGTCAGACCCCAATAATTTTCTGTCTCGCAGTATAAAACTGGACAAACATATTACATATACATCTAGGACCTCTAATATATATGTTCTGTCCTTGTCTTTTGGGGAAAAATAAAATAACTAAAAGAAGCAGGATTATCTAGTTATAGAAATACAAATCAATTCTACAGGCAACACAGTCCCAAAATACTTCAAGATCAGGAAATATTTTCTGTTTTCCTGTTGAATACAAGAGACGTTGATAAAAAATTCTAACTAGATTTTTTAACACTTTCACTAACTAAAAACATAAACCCCAAAGACCTAAGTACTGCACTATAATAACACAATCTTTCATGTATACAGAGCATAAAATAGATTTTGAGGGAGACTTTTTCCAGCACCCCCATCATGATCTCATCTGGAACAGCAAAACCATCCCAGCAGTAATTGGTATTACAGAGCCCTGCTGCAGCACAGCCTTCTGAGAGGGTGAGGGAACTGTTCCAGTCAGTCCTACAGGGCTTTTATGCTTTAATAGTAAAAAAATACAGAAAACAGTTACAAAATATCAGAACCCATTTCCTCTGCCACTATAAATTATTAGGGAGAGGATTACGGACTTATTTCCAGAAGCTTCTAGAGATGCCAACGTCCATCATGAAATCTGTATTTGAAGAAGTTGCCAACTGCCTACAGATGCTCCTTGAAGCAAAATACTGCAATTACAGAGCAATACAGTACAGGGAGTCAGACCGTGTGTATGTGGGTGGGAGAAAGTACAACTGAGACAAAATTAGGCTGCTCCTGGAAATAAAACATAACAAATTTAACCATCTAGCCTTCTCTAAACAGATCTCAACAACTCTAAGAAATACAGAATTTTATAGAACATAGAATTATAGAATTTTCCCCTTGCCATTGCTTCCCTCCTGAGTTTCCAGTATTATGGCAATCCCCTCTGAAAAACTAGGACCAACAGATCACCCATACCAAATAAATACTACTGTATATCTCCCATGGAATCTATTTAAACACAATTCTGGAATCAATTTACTGGAGATAGAATCATAAGGATCAGTTACCAGAGAGAATTTTCCTTCTTCTCCAAAACCAATTCTGCTGTGTAAGTGGCACCATCACTCAGCATTTCGACACCAGATAAAAACAGTAATGCATTTTTGCCCCACATCTCCACACCATTATTAACATGCACGAGAGAAACCAGAAGATGAGCTTTCTCCCCTCTTCCCAGAAAGCCATTAACTCAAGCTAACCTTCCAGATTTTATCTAGAGCAGCTGCAAAATGAAAATTTTAATGATCAAGCTAGGTATTAAATACACTCACAATAAAGAAAATGAAACGGAAAGCAGGTTTGCTTTGAAATATCTTTGAAAAACATGAAAACAACCCTTTCCTCCTACTTCTCAGAATAACCACATACAGCTTAGGCAACAACAGTCTTGGGACACTATTGGGCTCAGTTCAGTTGCAGAGGCAAATACTAATGAGCTGTTTTGAAATATCCCAGTAGGTGCTCCAGGACATGGGTCTATGCAGGCCATGGGTCTTCTGGCCTCCTTGTGCCTGCTAACCAACTATAGATGCAACAGTTATTGCAAACATTTACAAAAACAACGACAAAACATTTACACTGGACAACTGAATCAAACCAGACTCAAACTGCGTCCTAAAACCAAAAGAAAGACTTTCTCCTGAAGTCCTCAGTCTTGACAAAGTCAGGCTTTCATCCCTTCAAAATCTAAGCTCTTCTTAGATCTACTAATCCATATAAGTCTATAAACTCAAATTGAACTCCCAGGAGAATTTTGAGCATGGCTGGAACAAATTTGGGTACATAAGAGAAAGTAAGATAACTGGGATAGCAAGCAGGAAGCCACCTAACCTAACAGGCAAGAAAGTTGTCAAGGCTGTGCCTTAAACTGATGTCACCTATTCCTGGAAGCTCAAGAGGTACCCATGTTATTAAAAAGGCTTGTAAAACCCTCAGGCCTCTCTAGAAGCAAGATACAAAGTCATTCCTTTCACAAGCTCCTGAGGAAAGGAGTCATACAATTTTGAAGTTTCGGATGAGAGGGCAGGAGTATGCCCTTAAGCACCACCGAGTACACATAAAAGCATCAGGAGAGCATCCACAGAGGAAGCAGAAGTGGGTGGTAGGCTCTTTTCAGGTTGAGAGACTGCTTTCCAACCACATTTCTGCACACCAGGGTAGTGCCCTAAACCACAGGCTGTTGTCTGTCCTAAAACTATTCCTGCAGAAGTTATGAAATGGAAAAATATTTACTGGATCAAAGAATGAAACACCTATAGAAACCAGATTTCCTTTACCCGATTGCCTTAATCACAGGGAAGGAGTCTAGGCCCCTGGCCTAATTCCTGTTTTGTTTTGTTTTTTTCCAAAGGTTGCAGGTGAAATAAAGGACAGCTTATGACACTCTGCCTGTTTCACTCCCTTGGGAAGAGCGTGATGTGAGCTCAAGGTACTTAAAGCTGAAAAGGACAGAGTCACACTTAATGAATATGGGATGCAACTAATGCACCATAAAACATGAAGAGAGGAGATTAACATCATTGCAAATGCTTCTACTCAAGTTTGAGTAAATAGCTTACATTTATTTCTTAGCAAAACAAGCTTTTCTAATCCTGAGGGAATATTCCCATCTCTGAATGCCAAAGGCAGTCAGGCAGGAGTGAGATTCCACTCTCCAGAACAGTCTCGGTGATAACAGCTATGGATGGATGCAGAACAGAAGCTCTGTGCATCTCATTTTGTTCACAGTAAAAAATGTAGAAAAGTGTGCTTTCAGACACGGGTTTTAGGACCATCAACCTCAAGCTTTGAGGCATCTAATTGCAAAACAGGCCACTCAAATAATTTATGAATTCAGGCAGTAATACGGCAGAGAGAATTCCCCCCCATACCCAAATTCCATAAATTATATATAAGAAAGCTTCTAACAGCTATTTAAATTTTAAGTTAAACCTGTGTGTATCAGAGAGATACAGGGCAGTACAGAATGACTTTTATCTAAAATGTCAGTTTAAGTCTACACATTCCCTTAAAAACACCAAACCACTTCCACAGTGTTTTTATATTGTGCAAACTTGCACTCTGTCATCCCGAGCTCATCCAGACAAATGGGATCAAACTCAAGATTTCAGTATGCTCCATGCCATGTTCTAGACCTGCCAGCTCCCATGCTGAATGGATGTTATGGATGCTCTTCACCAGGCCTGAGGAACACATGGTTCTGAATCACATATATTAATCTAAGACTTGAACCAAACCAGACTAGCACTTACGATAGGCACACCACAAGCTGCACTGTTACTGGAACCTTCAAAATCAACATTTCACACGTTATAAATATCATAAATTCCTTACACAGATTTACTCAAAGATAAGACTAGGACTTACGCACTTTCACACTTCTGGTGCTTCACCTTTTGCATTGCTGGTCATCCAAACCATGTTGTTAAAATCTGTCAACCTGTCCATGATGAAAAGCACTACAGAAATACAGTCATGGACAGGAGAAAAAAAAAAAGGGTAATATGCACAAAGAAGTCCCTCAGAGCACTGGTTTTCTAGTCTATTGACAAGTTCATAAATTAGACGAGTATTTCAGTTGTTAGCATGCCACAGTAACCATTCCTGAGTTAAGGTAAGGCTGAGTGATGTTTAACTAAATGTCATGCTTGGTATCTTCATGCTGGCATCATTTCTAAACATTTTAAACTCACAGTACTAAATAAAAATCTTTCAAGCACTTGTGTATCAGTGCTGCACTGGGTCACACTAGTCCTCAGAGGTTCTTCTCCTATACCTATTACTGTATTTTTTTCTGTAGAATCAACTACTGCTATGATTTTAAATCAAGAACTTGTACTGAGCAGTATGTAAAGATAGAAAATAAGACACATTTTTCATTTTAATTGGAAGCAAGAATTGGAATTTCATCTAAGTAGAAGAACAGCAAATTCCTGGTACTTCATAACAGTTAGGACCTGTACAGCTCAAATCATTCAGGTTGCTCTTGTCATCATTCACACGAG
The DNA here is from genome assembly GCA_026413545.1 of Cichladusa arquata. Taxonomy (NCBI): domain Eukaryota; kingdom Metazoa; phylum Chordata; class Aves; order Passeriformes; family Muscicapidae; genus Cichladusa; species Cichladusa arquata. Next base: position 100,262,030 of record JAOTQP010001546.1, read on the forward strand.
TGCAGAGCAGCTTCTATTACAATTTTAATTTAAACAACAAAATTCAAATTTATGACTGCATTTTTTTGCAGCTCTCAAACTGCCCCATATATTAAATATTTTAATTCATGCCCCTCAAACTGTTTTCTCTGATATAGTGTTACTGTTTTGCATTCCTAGATAACATGAGTAGAAAGCACTGCTGAAAGAATGATTGATAATATTGAAATGGATCCAAATACATACTGAATTCAGTACAGAGGAAACATTAAGAGGTTTGGCTGCTTGAAATTAACATATATTGTTAGCATTCATACACCCCTATCCACTGACATTATAGGTCCCAGTAAAACACCCCGTTTGTCTCCAGGGATTTTAACCGGAGACTTAACGATGTCTGGATCATATACAGGATTTGGATAGGGAATAGCATTTTTCTGGTTTGTACAAAATGTGAACTGGATGATTACGTTCATGTGCTACTGCATGTAATAAATATCTAGTGCTAAAGAATGCCAGCAATTCCACAATGAATATTTTACAGTTTCTCCAAAAACTCTAATTAGAATGGCATTTGGAAGTAGATAAAAATATGATAAAGAGGTCCTACTTATAGTATCTGTACACCTACCAAATATTATTTCTGTCAAAGTACAGGAATTGTTATTCATTTAAATAACATCTAGTATTTGAGCTCATTTTGTGTATCACACAACGTGGAAAGCTGCAACATACTGCACATGCAAATCCTCAATGTCTTTGTAAGGCTGCCATACTGCTGAGGACAAGATATTTCAGCCTGACAAAACAGTGTAAAAAATGATGTCGTGAGGACAAGCCAAGCACACTAACAATGAATTATCTTCTCAGCACTGTAAAATTCACTGTCGTGGCAAAACGACATCTGATGACAGTAACTATGCAATAGTACCCAAGATGATCACCATTTATCCTTTTTGACTTAATCAAGGGGATTTCATTCTAATTACTGGCATATACTGTCTTTTTAATCACTTGTGGTTTGTTTCTTTTCAGTTTTTAATAAAGAGCAGAAGTTCATGGGGGAAAAAACAAAGCATCACTGCAAAAGCAGCACAGGAGCATACTGAAAAAGTACTGAGCAGAATACAGTGGAATACTGCACAGTCTTTGAGAAACCATATAAGTAACTCAGAAAGCCTTGCTTGTACTTGCCAGAGTTTACATCAAATGAAACTTTAAAGACCAGCAGTTAAACTATATTACAGCAGTTTAAGTTGAATAAAATTTTTAAAATTTTATTCTTAGTTGTTATTTTGTGCTTTTTATAAACTTAAGTCAAACCTTTCATGATGTTCCCATAATCTGTAATTTAGCTTCATTAAAACATTTTTTTAAAGTCTAACATAGGGAATAGTAGGACTTTATAATTAGTTTTTAATTTGGGCCTGGTGAGATGAGGGAGGGGGGGTATTAGAGAATAGCAGAAAGGAGATTTCAGTGCGAGAAATTATGAGGTTAATTTTTTTAGATTACTTTTAAAAAGTACATTGTTGATGAAACAGTCTTCCTTACATGTTACAGAAATACAAAAGTTACCATAACAGAGAAAAAGGAAGTATCAGCTCAGTTCTTCCCTGTGTAATAGGAGTTGGGGTATTTTTGTAGAGCTGTGCTGACCATGTGAAAATCTTTGCCCACAATACAACCTCGTGTCACGACAGCATTTCATTCCAAATCTTCCCTCCCCCTCCCTAAAGAGTTTACTGCCAAAGTAATTTTAATTTTTTTATGGCCTTGCAGATGGTCAAAACAGAAGAAGCAAAGCAAAGACATCTCCATCCCCTAAAGCTACTCTTTTCCCAAACGCATATAATCTGACTAGAACTGGTAACAAAAACAGAGTGCAAAGATGGTCTGTATGCCAATTTGAGACCAGGAACAGGCTGGAAATCAACTCACATCACCACCCTCGGCAAGTTATTAGCAGCACCACTGAAAGCCTGTGCAGTTAAGAGCCTCGCTGTGCTGCCAGCGAGCATTCGATTTTACACAGTGGCACAATGCATTACTGAGCCCTTAGCAAAACATACCCCAGGTAAAAATAAATAAAACTAAACGGTCTTGGGATCAAACTAGGAGAAAAATAATAGGAAGAATAAATGCAAGCGTGCTATCTGTTGGCTGTAACACCTCCCAACATGGACAGCGATTTAAACGAGATGAATGCAGCACTACAGAGCCTTTCATCTCCTGTCGAGGTACAGCTCTCTGGAAACACCACGCTTATGGCACCCCGCATCCAGCAATCACCAGCAGCCAGAACAGAAAGTTTTCGGTATAATCAAAGTTTGAAGCCTAATCTCCCTTGGCCCCCCTCCCCCGCCGCCCTCAGCGCAGGCAGGCACAGGACGCGCTGTCTGACCGACACCCGGGGCAGCTCCGCCGCGCTCCCCGGGCCCTGCCGCGGGCGCAGCCGCTCCCGCACCGCGCTGCTCGTCCCCGCATCCACCGCCGCCAGCAAAAACCCGCACACTTCCACCCCGGAGAGCCCAGTGCCGGGGAAGCCTCTCCCCGCCCGGGCGAGGCCAATCGGGAGCCTCCGCTCGGGCTCGCACCGCACCCGACGCCTCTCCGAGCGGGGCCGGGGGCGAATGCCGCCGCCGGCGCTCACCGCCCCGGGGCCGCTGGCAGCTCCCCAGGCAACAGTTGGCCGCGTCCCTCCGGGTCCCCGCGGAGCGAGGGGCAGGGGCACCGCGGGGAGGGTGGCCCGGGGCCGGGGAGCGGGCACAAAGGCGGCTGCGGAGGCTCAGAGGGCGAGGGGAGCGGGGGAACTCCGGGGCTGCAGCGCGCCGTCCCCGCCCCGCCGCGATGCGGGGGCGCCCAGAGAAGGAGCGGAGGAGGCGGCTCAGCCCGCACCCCGCACAGCCCCCGGCCCCGCCGTGCCTCCCCGCCCTTACCTGGGACGCCCGTCGCCGCTGGCCGCCGCAGGTACCCTCGTCCATCCCCCGCCGCTGCCTCCGAATCAGCCGCCGGCGCTGCGGAGCGGCCCAGCCCGCCCGGCGCAGCGCTACGCTGGCGGAGCCGCCCCGCCCCGCCCCGCGGTGGCTGCGTGCGGCTCCCGCCGGCGGCCGCCCCGGGCGCGGCTCCCGGGCCCGCCTCCCGCCGCCGCGGGGCTGGGCGCCCTGCCGTGGGATGGGATGGCGATGGGGATGGGGATGGGGATGGCAGTGGCGATGGCGATGGGCCCCCCACCCCCGCAGACCGTACCTGGGCCCCCTGGCTCCCCAGCCGGCGGTCGGGGCGCTGGGCTGTCTGCAGGAATCAAGGCAGGGGTGCGTGTGACTGTCACCCGAGCTGTGCCCCGCCCGGGGACATCGGCGCTGACCCAGACCCTCCCCGTCCCGCAGGATCCCATCCCCCTCTCTCCGCCGGCCTCTGCTTTGGGGTGCAGGGAAGCGGGACGGTGTCTGTGTGTAAACCCTGGAGTTCGGCACTTCATATACATTTTTTTTGTATTTCTGGCTTTGCAGAAGGCTGCGCTTTCTCAAGACGTCAAAAACAGATCTGAGCCCATTCACAGCTCGTGAAAATACTTTGTACTTCCTCTTGCTGTGCTGAGGGTTAAATGAGGTTAAAGTCAGAACGGCTGTGCAGCACTTGGTTCCCTCCTTCCCCAAAACCTAGTCTGTGCGTCATTTACAGTGAGAAAGCAAGAAAAGAAAAACAAAACAAAACAAAAAGCCTACAAGTGACAATATTAGAAGTACAGTACAGAAATACCTGCTCATTTTGTTCAAAGGGCTTTGCTTGCTGAGCTCTTTAAATGTGAGCAGCTGTGATGCTGACCACAAAGCCATCACAGCTCTGTGCCAGTGAACCTGAGAGTTCACAGCTGCGTTCTGCCTCGGGCAAGTGTGTTGAGGAGAGCTGAGTGCTCAGAGAGGTGTGATTCTCATGAATAAGGCAAGTTTTGGAGCCCCGCAAAGCAGAGTGGTTTGGTGGAGCTGTGACCGTGCTGAGCCTGCTGCTGCCTTGACCCTCTGGCCTGTCACTCCCTCTGAGCAAACACTCCAGAGCAGCATCACTGTAATGATTTAACTTCTTCCCTTTACCCGGGCTGGGTCCAGATGTCCTTGAATTGTTCCTTTTTGGTCTGAAAATTCTAAATTGTCTAGCTAGAAAATAATTCAAGTGACATACTTAGTCTATTAAAAGGCTGTGTGTCTGATGCTGTAGCACATTTAGTATAGCTACCCTTACAGCACCCAGCTTAGTAGAACACTGAGCTGCTGGCTTGCATTTTTTACCCACAAGTCTCAAAGTACCTTTTAAAAGAAATAAATAGCATTGCTCCACTTCCAAGCGGGAAGAACAGTCACATGAAAAACTTGAACCAGGAGAAAGAACTCAACCTCAGATTCCCAGCTAGCAACGTAATGTCCCCTTTTAATTATTTTTCTGGGGCACGCATTCTGACTGCTTTCTAATGGTTGTGTCTTGAACTGGATGCTTTTACAAAAGAAGAGGCAGCTATCTTTTGGAAATATTCTGACTCTATGACTGCATGCTATGTATGTCTCAAGTTGTCCACACTGAATACATCAAGGACTTAGCCAGAAGAATATTTTTGTTCTGCATACAGGTAATATTAAGGAGTTAGAAAAATCCAACTTTTAAATCCTGACAGAATAAAGGGACTGCTAGATATTGATGAAACAAACTGTAGAACATCTACATGTAGTGTCACATACTGCTGTAAGACTGAGTTTGATCAGCCTGTAGGGGAAATGGCAGGCGAGTGATAGATTTCAGATTCTCAGCTTTGGACAATGACGTTAGAGACCAGGAAACAATTATTTAACTGCCTACTGGCATAGTAGCCAAGCCACAACTGTCTGTGTGAAACTGTTATCTCAGTGCTTGTGTGAGGCAAATTCAGTTTGCAGCACATTGTGTAGGGATCAGATTCCTCAGTAATGTAATTTCTTATCACTTAGACTCTGTGAGTGATCTCACATATCACCCAGATTTTTCTTTGAAGGGATTCAGGATACCATAAATTTCTGTCTCATCTCTACCAGCCCCATCCCAATACCTCAAGCACCTTCACCTTTCTCAGGTGAAGGGATGTTCTTGCATTTGCACTGGTGAATTATGCCTCTAAATTTGGGTGTACAGACACCTCCATTTCTTAGACATTATTTAGGTGTCTAATCTCCCATTACAGGCAGTACTAAAGTCCAGGTCTGGTGCTTTCATGAGGTAGTTTCACACATCACAAGAAAGCAGGTAGGCACCTAAAATCAGTTCTCTGGTGAGCAGTGCAATTGGTCAGCCAGTAACAATCTGGTTATCACAGCCTAAAGCTACCCCAGTCCTGATTCATAGGTGGAATAAGAACAAACATGCAGAGATTTTGAAGTTACCCTTGGGTATCTTGCCTTATTTTCTCCTGTTCTTCCAGTAGAAGCATCTGTAAGTCCTGTGACCTGTAGCTAGATGTAGGTCAGAATGCCCATTGCTATCTAAGTGAATCTGTCATCACTGCAGTGGAAATTTAAGTCACTTAGCTGAAGACACCTGCTGACAGACATCTAAAACTTAGGAGTCTGAATCTCACACTGAATCCCATCCAAATCAATTTGCAATCTGAAATCTGAGGGGATTTTAGCACATTTTATTTCATGGTTATGACAATGTATACACAACCAGTTGCCATGGTTCAATTGGGACATAGAAGCATAGCAGCAATCTCTGGATTTTTTTAGGTGCTGGCCTTATAATATCTGAAATTTGAATGGTGACAAAGATTCTTTTCTTAAACAGGAATGATTCATAGAGTCATCTGCAATACTGGCAAATACCTGTATTTTTATCTACCTGGAACAGTGTTGTTTAGTCTTTTGTAGAGTAGGGTGCCTTGTAAGTCTGAAACTCATGGCTTTATGCAGCATCAAAATCACCTGGATGCAACCTGCAGTCTCTGAACAGATGGGTGCAGGAGTTTTCAGCTTTTGATGTTTAACTTACTATGCAGAACTAATGTATTTATCTATTACTTTTCTCCAGTATTACATGTGGGAATTTATTTGTAGAACAAAAGGAAATCTTCCCTAATGCTCATTTTAGCTCTGTGCAGATAGAAAGGAAACAGGTTAGTAAAAAGAGCATTTTCAGGAAAAGAAAGGTTTAGAACTCTGTTCAGGAATTACCAAATTCAAAGAAGAGGGTCTTTAATTTCAGTGCCCATTCCATTAGCCCCTTAATCATTTCCTCAGTCTGGAAGCCTTTTATTTTTGTGGTTAACACAGAAAAAAAGGATAATTATATATTCTATGAAGTAAATTATATGAATATTCAGTACGATCCTGTCATCACTTGTATAATTCACAATACCACTGATATTGTTTGAAATGGCAATTTGTGAAGAGGAACCTCAGTGCTATTTTATAATTTGGGGACATAATCTTCTTTTTTTTAATTATGTGACTGAAAATTAGGAGTGAAGCCAATAGCTTCGAAGACAACAAATCAGAAGAGGAGAGGAGGGAGTTAATCTATAATTTTACAACTCTGATTTGTGTCTGAAATTGTTCCCTATGAAAGAACAGTGCTGCTGTGGCTTTGTCAGTATTTTTTTCTCCCATCAAAGAACCAACCATTAGTAAGGGGGCAGAGAAAACTTCCTCGTCTCAATTTCTCAGGTATCTTCAGCATGAAGAGTGTTTTTTTTTTTTAGAGCACACTGAGCCTTGACTGTAGTAAGCACTTTCTCTCTTGTATCAACTGGCACATGACATTGGCAGAGGCATGGGCAGCCTGCCCTTTGCTGACAAGGGTCCAGCCATGGCAGATTAGAGCAGCTACACCACTCACCACAAACACTGGAGTCTCATGTGAATGCAGCTGGAAATCTCATCCCCCTTTATCTACCTCTTTGGAAATCAAAATATAGGATTTATAATTCCCTTTTAAAGACATATATACAACTTGAATGGCAAACAATAAAAATGTAATTATTTTATGCATTAATTTTCTTCATTAGGCATTCAATGCAAATTAAACAAGTTTATGTGTATATCGTATAGAAATGTGGTTAGATCCCAGGGCTTATTTTTATATGCTTGTCAGCTATAACTACTTTACCCACATATTATGTGTGGACAAAGCATAAAATGAGTGTTTCTGTACACTGAAAGATGCTTGTTGTTAAGGTTGTAGCACTGAAAATCATAAAAATAATTAACAAGAAACAGCCTTGACATTCAAAAGTTTATAAAGAAGAAAGCATGGAATATTCACTCTGAATGCTGCTTCTACAGTAAAACCTCAGGGTATTTTAGTAGAATTACATTGTACAACCATTAGTTCAGATTTGCTTGAAGTAACATTCCTTTTGCCAAACAAATATTAATAATTTCAATAGCTCACTGGATATGCAGTGTTTCATTTATCACTATTAATGTTAATAAGAAAATGTCTAAGTTCCAAACTACTTTAAGCTGGTCGGCACAAACCCATTTTCATTTGCATCGAGCAAGATGTATCCTGGCAACCGTATATTTTTGGATTCGTAACGATTTATTCTATTCATTTTATGCAAATGAGGTAACCAATACTGCAGGAATCATGAGAATACAAGATGGATAACTTCCATCGTTCAGAGCTATAGATAGATGATTAGGAATTTATATCAGTTAGATTTTTTTTGAATAAACTGTTAGACATTTTCTTCAGTGTGTTTATCCAGCTTAAATGTGTACCTGGCACGATTCACATCCTTTTTTACTCAAAGATGGAAAGCAAGCAGCAACCCAACCTGTGTCCCATGAAGTCATGATTATCCCAAACCACAGCCCTGCTTCTTCTCTGCTATTTTCTGTGTTGAAAATCCTGTATTTTTCGCCAAACTCATATAGAATTTATGGAGAGAAGCAGAGGAGCAAAGGCTCCCAACATTCCCACATCTAGGAATGCTGACTTGAAAGCTTGAGAAGCTAACACAGCATCTACAGCAACACGAGGTTGAAGTGCTATATATATGTGTTATCATATCATGTGTGGATGTCATTGAAAGGACATTTTTCAGAGAGCTGTCTTCTGGTTGTGGTGGTTATGTGTCAGCTGTATTTTTTTACGTTTGCTATAGAAGGCTGTTTACAGAAACCTGTGTATCTTTGGTACATTTTAATATTACTTTACTTTAGTATTATTTAGGATCTATGGAGTTCATCAGGGATAAAGCTTGTTTATAGAAATGTGCCATGTATAATACCCTATAAATGCAGAACATGTATAGAAGTTGATTATTCTTTTCTGGCTTTTTAGATTTGTGTTCCTCAAGAGCTCTCAGCCTGGATCAAAGTCATGGAGTCTGAATATTCTGAACAGCCAGGCCTATGTAGTTCCTTTCAAAGCAACAACAATAAATGAAGTTTTTTCTAGCAGCATGGCTGGTAAGCTGAACCACAGCCCTTCAGCCACTCCTCAGTGAACATGATAACTATTGTTGTTCTACTCCTAAAATTATTTTCCTCTGCTGACCAGTAGGACTCCGTTGTATCCAGAATAAAATCGACAACTTAAATGGTCTTCAGTCACTTTTCCTGTGCTTGTGTCAGAGTTAAATTTACATATAGCAAGAGAACTGTTTCTGAAGCAACTCCTGAGCCACCGAAGTTTCCAGGTGGCCTAGGATCCTTCTTTCAATTTACATTCATATAGCTACTGACCAACACAATATTCAGAACATGCTTCAGGAAATAAGCAGTAGAGCTTTCCTTGAGCAGGCACTTTCAAAGGAGAGGGGGACAGAGCTGATAGAAATGGAAATTTCAGTCTTCTAATTTTGCCCCATTGCTACATGGCAGTCACTGAACTTCAACTGAGCTGAAATCTTTGTAAGTAATTTAAAAGGCCAGGACTCCAATTTGAAGCTGTATGAAGTGATGAGCAGTTGTTATAGGAAATTACACAAGTGTTTTCAAGTAACAGTTGGGTTGCTAAATTAGATTCCTGTCTTTTGTAATAGGAAATGCCAGGCTTTGAATTTTCCATATTATATCGGTGTGGATCCAACTTTTGCAAAATCCATATACATGAATGCCCATTGTTTATAAACTTTTCAGCCAGAAAAAAGGGTGGGGCCCAACTGGACTATGGGTAATGTACATGAAAATCTTGATTCTGACATTTCTTAACTTTGTAGCTTTAAATACTGTTTTTAGTGAATGCTTTACGTATGCAGCACCACTGTTTAAACAATATGTTGAACCAAATATGATCTAATAGCCTGTCTTGCATATACTATTTGGACAGGATTTGCAGGACCCAGACCTTCCTTTGCAGGAGCATTAAGGTGTGAATGGATGTCATCTTCTCAGTTTATTGGTACTGCCATATTACCACTCACAGCTTGCCTCTGTTTATTGCCCCCAAAGATTTGCTGTGATGATTTGCTATTGTAGTCAAAATGAGACAGGTTAGATTAAACAGTTTAAGTAGTAGTTCTCTCCTGGGTCACTTCATTTTGACTGAACCGTATTAAGATGTGCTCACCCTGCTAACTCTAGAAGAAGATATGAGTAGATAGCACAGAGTGGAGAGAGATGGACTGATTGTTCCTGGAGTCGGCATCTGCTTAATGCCCAGCATACTCAAAGAATTTAAAAAACTAAGTTCAACAATTATTTGGCTAACTTAACTGTTCTTTACTATATCAGGATGTGTCAAAATCACTTGGTGTATAGTGAGTTTCTTTCTTCAGGGCCCTTTTTCCTCTTTGTCCATGTTTCAAAAATGTAGAACATCTATACTACATGCAAGCCAGTAGGAGATTGGCCTCTCCTTTTCATTTTTTTATTTATCTGAGAACAAGAAGATAAGTTTAAAACTCTTACATGTCGTTTGACAAAAAAAAAATCATCACATTCCTATAATTACTTTTTCACCTATAATCTGAAGAATCACGAATCACTCTTTAAAAAGGAGTGCACAAATTCAAAGAAAATATAAGTGTATCAGTACTGTTAGATTCCACTTGAGATGGTGCCAACATGAAAGCAATTTAAGCCCTCTACAATTTAGACATTCCAAGCCTAGACTATCATTTGTCTAGCATGCAATACAAACAGCACAGCAATAGAAGTGTTAGGAACATTGAGATAATGCTTTCCTCACTTCCCAAAAGTCCATTATTATTTTTTCTGTCTTATTAGAATTAGAATAATTATAGCTCATATACGATCCTTTGGCTAGATGATGTTAAAACTACTTAAAAAAAGAGTAAATATCCTTATTCTTAGTAAACTATTTGGGCTTTTCTGGCATCTGAATTAGAAGCTGAACATGTTCTGAGTTCTCTAAATAATCTTGCATCTCTTCTTACAAACATTGAGACTATATGTAAATCAAATAAAATATCACTAATCTGAAAGATCAATACAGCAGTAATTATGGAAAGTCAATAATCAGCAGTCAAACGTTTATAATGAACGTTATAATTCTGAGTCAACTATAAGGATTAATGGAAGGTTCATTTACATGTGTGGAAAAAGACTTGTGTCCACAAAAAGCTGAAAAGTCATAGGCTCAAGGAATCATGAAATAATTCCTGTTGGAAGAGACCTCAGGGAGTTTCTAGTCCAACAACCTGTCCCAAGTAGGGTCAACTTTCAGATCATGTTGCTCTGGTGTTTATTCAGTTCAACTCTCAAAAAAGTAAACTGCACAGCGTCTCTGTGAAAGCAGCTCTGCTCATGACTGTCCTTGAGTTGAGGACGCTGCCCTACAACCAGCATACATTCTCTTTTCAGCATACATGTGTTTAAACTGCTCCATTTGCCATGGAGAGCCTGTCTTTCTCAGAATCAATCACAGTGTGGTTTGTGTTGGAAGGAACCTTAAAAATCGTCTCATTCCACAAGGCCACGTTGCTCAGGGCTCCATATAACTTGGCCTTGAAAACTTCCAGGGATGCAGAAGGGATGGGTCTTCTTGATAACCTTCTCAAGGGCTTTAGAAAGCTGCTGTTAGTTCCCACCGAGTAGAGGTAAGCAATAGATAGTAAATCTTTGCCTCATTTTCCCATCAAATGCTAGGATTAAGAAATAAATATCTTATGCCATCTCACTTGCTTCTGTTTGCCCAATAATTCCTAATCTCATCCCTCTCCTACTTTTACCTTAGGAGATCCATTCATCCCAAAGCCCACAAGGTCATCTTCCCATGATAATGTCTTTTCTAGCTCATTAATAGGTGGCAATAGAAAACTATTTCTCCTTCGACAAAATTTCTGTACATTCAGTTATTAGAGGAGAAAATGAACACAGAATTATAGAACAATTAATTTTGCGTAAAACAAATGAAACAGAAAAATGGGATGAAGCATATTCTCTAAGTCTTTCAGTGCATTTTCTGCATGTCTTTGCTAAAAATAAGTGGTTACTGCTGCTGGTACCACTTTTAGAAAGAGCTATTAGAACCAAGAGCTCTGTCTCAGTGCAGCCTTAACAAGAAAATGCTTAACAAGAAAATGCACCACAGCTTCCATCAGGATGAAGACAAAAGAAAACCACAGATGAAGATTGAAAAAGGATTAAAAAATTTCCTAGAGAAGACAACCTCTGTGTCTCAAGGATGGCACAGAAGAAGTCAAGTAAAATAGATTTTCTTGTCTTCAATACTAGATCAAATCACAAGCAGATATATCTACATCACAGAGTTTGAAATTCAGTTAAAATCTTGGGGAAAAATGTGATTTAGTTGCATGCTAGTCTTCCTAGTAACACATGCAGAGCAGAAAAGAGCCTTGCCTTTTTCTGAGGTTCAAGATGAGGGAATGAATTTCCTTTCTGTGTGTTTTATTTGTGCAGCCAATGATTACAGATGGTATTTTCTTTATCCTGAAAGCTCAGCAATAATAGAGAAAGCCATGCAATTGACAACACTTAATGTGCCATTAGTGCTTTTCCTTCCCAAGCATTAGTTTGTATCACATTTTGTGCTGAATTGTACTAACTCCTTCTCACCAAGTAAAGCACAGCATAAAGAGAAGGCTTAATGCAAAAGAGTCAGTGAGGTAATTAGTATTTTATTCAAACAAGCAGGTTCAATTCATGCAGTACCAAATAAGCATTTCCAGCTCTGCTTCCCTGACAATCTTCACTATTAATTGAGCACATCTAGCTTGCAGTTTGCTGAATAGCACAAAGATGACGCCATGGGCCACGCTGCTGCACATGGCTTGCCATCCATTGGTTACCCTACAGCAAACAGAGGGCACAAAAAGGGAGAGGGTTAAAAGTTGTATTTTAACCTCTTACTGGCTATGAAACCTACAGAGTTTAGGGTTTCAGGGTTCCAGTGTCTGGCAGCAGCAGCTTTCAGCTCTCTAAAGGGTTCATCTCCCTTGGAGGGGAGCTGCCCTGTGAAGCTGGGAGAAGCACAGATATGCATATTCAGTCCTGGGCACAATAGCTCCATTCTCACTGTCAGGTCAGCAGTCAAGTTCAGTGTAACTCCTCCTTCTGTTTCTGAATCAGGACTTTATGGAAATGCTGAGGATTTTTAATAAAGCAACTCTGCTGTGAAACAAATGTGCCCTTCGTGACAGCTCTTTGCTAAGCAGCGCCACTGCAAAGCTTATTAAGTCAAAATTTTAAAGTTCAAAGGCAGCATCAGGTTTCAGTAGGCGTCTCTCCTCATCTGCTCTTCACAGCAATATAATTTGCTACCGCCCATATTTTTTATTACACAAGTAACGTCTACAAGCTCTTGCTGTTGTAACACTCGATCTATTTTAGTAACTAGTGAACCATTCACACATTTTTTTTTCTCAGAGCTAGAACTTCAGATCTTTATACTGATTATCAGCCTTTTTCTTCCTAAATTCTGGTGCACTCAATGGTTTCTAATCAGTGGCAAGCTCTTCCATAACCCTGCAAATGGTCATTTTCAGTGATCCGTATCACTGTGCAAAATTAAATTCATGCATCAGAGAGCAGAGAAGAATATTATTCCATGATTCTAAATTCAGTCATTCGTATGAGCTGACTTATGGTCAAATCTTGCTTCACAGAATATAATTTATCATGTGGGCAAATTACATCCTTTTAAATTTTAGTGTTATAGCCCTGGAATAGCATTCCTGTAGCCATGAAATGGTTCCAGGTGATTCTGGGGTGAAATCAGCATCCAAAACTTTCATTGTTAAAACAAAGATGCAAAGCTTGCCATTTTTTGCAACACTCAAATTAATAGTTATTTTCTTATTGTTTTTTAGAAACCCTAAAAAAAATTAAGCAAGTAGTCTTTGCACCAGTTCATGAGAATTTCTCCTGCTTTTGTATTAATTTCAGTGCTTTGAGTTGAAGTCACATGGAGCCCGGTTTTTAAGTGCAGAGGATTTGTAGGAGAGTTAAGTGCATGGAAAATGATTTCCCTTTAATTTCCAGTTCTTGCGGTGCCCATCTGTTGGCAGAGTAACCATGACCCCATTGTGAATCCAGCCACTGGTTTGAATGTGGTGTCTCCAACACAGTGGCTGGGGCTCTGGGTCCATTTTAGGAGGATTTATGAATGCAAACTTGCTGTCCTTCTTTTTCCCACAGTAATCCTATAGATAGCTGCTGGGGACCATTGTCCAATACCACTGGATGTTATTCCTCTGTGCAGGAATCCTTCCTCAACTGCTGCCAGAAAAATTAAGCTTCAGTCATAATAAAAAGGTTTTGGAAAAAGTACTTTGAAGACAGTCAGAGCCAGTCCTCTCAGTGAGTAGAATGCAGTGGGTTTTAATTAAAAAAAAAAAAAAAAAAAAAAAAAAAAAAGTGGGCTTTTTTTTAAAATTACACCAAATAATTCTTCATAATCTTCTGTGATCAAGTTCATATGTGATCAGTGGACTCAATAGAAGCTGGGTGGGTATATCTGAGGAAAGATATCACTGATAAATTTTTTCCAAGGGTAAACTCGGCTTTTTTTTTTTTCTTTTTTTTTTTTAATCAAAGTTTCCATTTTCTGTGCAGGAAGTTTTCACTAAAAGAACTTTGGTGTCTGAAATGGTATGTGACATATCATTGGAGGTGACAGTAGAGTAAATAGGATGCCTGCTAACGAAAGTGAGTTTCCTTCTACACAGTCATTACTTTTGTGATGCTAACTTTCCATATCCTGTAAATATGAATCTCACCTCGATCAGGAAACACATGTTCACACGCTCTTGTCATTGAAAAAAATGATAGAAGGCAAAGTTAGCTGGCACTGAACTTTTAGTCTGCAGTGTTTAGAAAAGTCACAAATAAACCAAGACGAGATTTTATGTAAAAAAACATGAAGCGTGAAGTTGTGAAGTAAGAGCTCCAAATGAGCAGCAATATTAATTAGATTTTCTTAAATAAACCTGAGCATTCTGATTCCCTTTCCTTCTGGTTGTAACCATTTCTTGTGCATATAATAGAACTCCAAAAACCATCTAATAGCAAGAATTCCTCTTTGAAGTCTTAAAATGTTATGATACTCTATCTGCATAGTCCCATAACTGTCAGAGGCATGTTTATGTTAGTGTAGGCTGATAAAACCCAAACTGCAAACAAAGTACTTGCATGTGTACAGTGACGTGTGTTCCTGTATATAAAGAAATATTAGAACTACTTTAAAGCACAACAGAAGCCCATTACTTCACAAACAATTGCTCTCAAGGGGACTTTATACCTTGCACAGAAAAACATTGCACAGATTTGTATTTTAATAAAGTTTGGGAGTTTCAAAGAGCCATGAGAGAATCCAGTGAAGAAAATCTCTAGTAGCTTTAATTACTACCTGCATGCAGTAAGGAAAAATGTGACTGCATCCCTGATTCCCCATTCACAGCTGGAGCATTAGTACTGTGCTGTGCTATGTGCATCTCAGCAAGGCATAATGGCTATTGTGGCCTGGGTAAGTTGCTAAGAACAGCAATAAAGGGCTGGATAATTGACATAGCTGTTGCAATAATATGTGCTATGAAGGAAAGGCAAAGAAAACATTCACAATGTATTTCACAAAATTCTATTGTGATTATAGAAATCCTTTTTTTTTTTTTTTTTTCCTGTAGCAGATGTCGCCTCAAAACACATAGGTGATGCGTGTAGTGATGAGTGCAAGTTGTGGTATTTGTGGCTGAGGCTGAAATTAGGCATCTTAATCTGGAAAGTAGTTCTCAAAATCCCCACTTTATTTCACAGATACTTCAATATTTCATCAGTTGTGCTTCCTACGGCCTTGGTTTAAGCCTTTCCTTTAAAATTACTGTAATTTTAGAGCAAGCATCTATACCCTCTTTTCACAAATCAAGCCCATTCCAGGAATCAGGAATAGCCCCTCTGCTTCAGCCTGGTGAAGAGCACAAGCTGCCAACACCTTCCTGGTGCCCACTGGGGGTGGGAGCAGAGCTCTGCCTGCCAGCCCAGCCCCTCCTTGGGATCAGAGCTGCCCTTGGAGGTCCCCTGCAAAGGACATGGCATACTGAGCATCTTCCATTCATTTTCTGCAGAGGGCACCTTGGGAGGGGCTGGGGGTCTCTGTGTTTCAAATGAGGTGTCATGGAGCAGCAGGGTGTGGGGCAGGGGCAGGTTTGGGGAGCACTGAGAGTGCCCTCGCTCCACCAGCACCACTCCCCAGTGCCAGAGCTCAGGATGGGGAACAGGTCAGTCACAGCCCCTGCCACGATGCCACGTGACCAAAATACAGCCCTGTTAAAATTATTTAACAGTATATTTCTATAAGAAACATGGTTTTTTTTGGAATTTAGTGCATCTTAGGCTCAAACAAAAAGTTTTCTGAGAAAAGCAAAGCTCTGAACTTCTGTCTTCCCACTGGTTATGTCAGAAAGTAGTAATTATTTTTCTTAACAGCTAATTAAAAATCCAGTGGCTCTTTTTTGTACATATCTTTTCTGAATCTTCATCAGAGGCCAGTATTTCTGTCAGACCTGCAAATGCCTGCAGGAGCATTTAATCAGTTTTTGCCTCAGAGATCCAGATGTGACACTACAGATATTCGAATGTAATGTGAGGTCTGTCACAAGTCAAATGTTTGGAGGCATTTGTAAAGGTACAGGCTGGTTCTTGATCAAACCTTGTATAGCTTTTCTTCTTTATAGATACACACTTGCAGTTACTCTTGTTTATAAGCATGCTAAAAGAAAAGGAACAAAGTGTAGGGCTGGTGGCCCAACTGTGACCAGAGAGGTCACTTGAGAGAAGGCTGAACTGTTCAAAGAACTGGCAAATACGGGTCTTGGCAGCTTCTGTGCAGCCAGTCCTAAAAAGCCCTTACAAAAGATCTAGTGAAATAGAATCTTCTTTAAAAAAAAAAAAAAATTAAAAAAATTACTGCACATACTAAAGTGCTGATTGTAGAAAGTGACACTAAGAACATTGGATGTTTGTGTCATAGTCAATGAGGACAGCCCTTAAGAATCATCGCACGTCGTTAAAATGTCGCTCGTTTTTTTTCTTTTTCTTCCTTTTTTTTTTTTTTTTTTCTTTCTTCCTGGTGGGATGCCTTGTAACACAGTCAGACCAGTTATGGTAGCAGGCTTAGGCTGCAGGAGGTATTCATTCCAACTGTGACAATATTTGTAATAGAACATTCCTGGGAGGTCTACTGGTTTATTTCATGATCTTTTTTATAGATACTATCTTTCATTTGAATACTTGTCTAAAGCTTTTTTTCTCTTTGTTCTTTTTTTTTTTCTTTGTGAAAAAGCTAGAATGTGAAATTCAAGACAGTAAAATAATTTAAATATTCATAACTTTCCCAAAGACACAATAGTTATAGATAATATAGAATGCATGGAGGTGCAACAAAAAATGCCATATTACAATATTAATTCATGTGCTTTAAAAGTAGAGCCAAAAAGAATTCCTGAGGTATGTAATATCCCTTTTAATAAAGACTCGCATCTCCCTGACTACTGCAAGCCACAGGTTATTTTTGCTATCTCTTTTTCCTGTCTGTGAAGCTATTTTCTGGGTCTCTCAGTTTTCCATTCACATGAAATAGCAATAACATAACATAATTTAATCCATTACTGTGGTGTCCAACTCTGGCAAGTTGCAGGCTTTGGGGATGTGGAGCCAGGTCATCCAACTGGGAGTTGCTAAAGTCAGCAGTGTTCTTATTAAGAAGGCAGATGAGCAAAGGTAAACAATCCTGCCATAAAGGCTTGGAAAACACAGTTTTCATGTAAATACTAGTAACATTAATGTAACATTTATATAATATTTAGATTCTGAAGGTTTCTCTCATCCCTCTTCTGACTAACTTATAGATGCTTCACAGTCCTCTGGCTGAGGATATGTGTGTACTCCTTCAGTATTAAATCTCCATGCTGCAGAAGAACTGGTAGAAATCTGAATTAAGGCAATTCCTCAGAACTGCCATTGAAGGATATCCAGGTTTAGTCCTCCATGTCCTTTCCTTCTTTAAGGATTTCTTGGTCCTCAATTCCATCAGGAAGGTATTTCCAACTTTCCTGTCATTTTATTTTTGTTCAGCCCCTTGAGCTTTAACAACTTGCATATTCATATGTCATGGCCATATGCAGTAATTTATTGTCTGGCAGTAAACATTCTTGACATTAAAGCCAGTTTGACAGCGAAGCTCCCTCATCCCCTTCATCCCTGCTTTCTACTCTTTCTTCTGCTCCTGTTTGCTGAACTTTTAGATGCTGCCAGTTATTTCTAACTTCCATAATTTCACTGATCTGTGTACAACCCAGTTTCACTAGGAATTGTATTTGCCTAAAGGAAGATTTGATGACTTGGATCAAAAGTGAAGAGGGTTATTCTATGCTGAACAAAGCACCTGCTAAAATATTCATCCCAGCAAGCCCTCATTCAACTCTCAATCTTTGTTTAGAGGACAAAGTAAATTTAGGTCTAGGACTCCTAGCACCAGAACAAAATAATCACATGACAATAATAATTATTCTGTTATAAACCAGCTGTGTAAATTCAAGTCTCTTTTAATGATTAATTTATGTGATGCATGGACCTTGCACTGCTAGGCATAGTAAGCCATTGTCTACCTGGTCCCCCTTGTGCTGCATAAAATGCTTGCTGGTCTCCTGTGTTCAGAATGACAGAAAGACATAAAGCCAACAAATTTTGTGCCATATGTTTGAGACTAATGCTGTGAAAGCATAACTATCTGCTTCTTTTTAAGCCAAATAATTTTTAAATGCTCAGTTGAATATTGATGATGATATACCTATTTTCCCACGGTGAAAGTTTTCTCTTGTTGAGACTTACAAACAATAACATGCAAAATGACAACCATACTTCATACAAATATGCAAGTAGAATTAATCTTTCTGACTTCTGACAACACTGTGGTAACAAGTCACTTTGGAAGGAATGCAGCTCCTCCCTCCAAATCTGTCCTTGAGGGATACCACATTGCATGATTCATCTGACCTGACTTTAGATGTGTACACCTGAGTTAGCCATACTGTATAAACAATCAGGAGAAATGGGTGTGTGATTCATCTGACCTATTTTCACCACGTACTTTAGGACATGTTTAATTGCAGTCTAAAAATGTGTCATAGCCTCCTTGACTTGAAAATTATTCTATGAGACCAGATCATACAAAAATGTGTAAAATAGGACAGATGAATGCCATTTAAACTATCTGAAAGCAGAGACCAGACTATGTAAGACATTCCATAAAGGAAAGGGGGGAAAAAAAAGATACTAAAGCTACTTGGTGCCAGGAAAATTATAGATGTTGGGTGCTTGCTGAGCCATTTTTGTGCTGTAAAGTGATACCGAAACTCAAAATATTCTCTGTTCACTTGCTCACACCTAAATACCCACTGCTTTCTGGGATGCCTTGCATATTTGGAAGCCTTGAAGAGATGTGCCAAATACAAAGGTGATCCAGGCCATTCTGCAGTGGCAGGTAGGGGCCAAGTCAACACTAACACATATTAACAATCCTGGAAGTCAGGGTGTGGACAATCACAGCTCTCTAATGCTCTGCTGGGAATACATCTAGGATGAAAATCAGCTTGAGATGGAGGCACCTGTGTTTATGTTTCTACCTGCAGGAGTCTGTATGTGTGCTTGGTGTTTATTGTTATTCAACAAGACTATCCAGTCCAGAGGATGTTATCAATGAAAGAGACTTTGCCGAGTGAGGTGCAGACCCTGAACCCTGTCCAGGTTCCTGTCCAACTGAGCTAATTTGTATGTTCTATATAGAATTATATAGCAAATTGTATTGATTACACATTAACCTCAAATGTTCCCAGTCAGAATGTTGTTGCTACACACCTACCTTGGCATATTTAATGAATAAATAAAACTCACATATCTTCAAGAGCACCAGCTTTATCATGATGGCCAAATCCATGCCTTTTAATATGTCATTTGAGCTCTTATTATCTTCTCTTTATTCTGGTCTATAGAATGCTGTTTCTGTGCTGTAAAATTAAATCAATTATAGTAGACCTATTTGGTCATATTGAAATTTTACCTTAATGCAGGTCTAAGAAAGAAAAAAAGTCTAATTTTCAAGTCCCATAAATACTGGTTTATTCCTAATTGTCAAAACATTGTTTTTTCAATTTTAAAATATTATTTCATTTCTTGTACAGTTTTTAATGAATGTTGTGAATTACCAGAAAGTTTTAAATCTAATTTGTGACATTTAAAAAAAAAAAAAGCAAAAATAATTCTGTAAATATATAAATATACATGGAATAGAGGTAACGTACTTCATATTTGCATGTGGCAATATATAATGGAATTATGAATTTTTTTTCATAATTCAACTCAATTTATTTCTCGATTTTGAGTATGCATTTATTACTATTTATGTAAGTGTTTTGTGTCATTTAGATCACAAGCACTGGAAATATGTGTGTTTTACATAAAGATACAACACAAATGAATATTCCATAATCCAGAGATTTCTATATTCTATCAGCACTATCCTGTGAAAAATATCAAGAGCTGAATTTTTCAGGTAAAGGGTATTGCCCACAATTTTGAGCATTACTCAGAACTCCGAATAGAAATAATTTCTAAATATTATATGAATATTGAAGAATAATAAGCTTTATGAAGGTTGTAAAGCCATGACAATATTTATTCCCCTACTTACTGTGACAAGAAAGTAATGACTAAATAAAGATTCTGATCTGGCTTAAAATTTATGCACATTTGAGGCAATTTGTTCTCGGTTACTGCAAGTGCATTTTATAGATCTTGTTGCTTAGAGACATGACAAGGCTGGACTATCTGCAGAACAGGAACTCTCTCCAAACACATATTTCAGGGTCTTGAGCCAATCTTCCAAACACTGTGTCTGTTTTACCCCCCCTCCTGTCTCTCCTCCCTTCCCAGCAAACACTTAAAGATCTGAGCTGAGAAACCTTTTGCCAAGATTCACACTTATTATTCGTTTCCTGTCTTGAATAGATTAAAGTATCCCAAATCCCTGATGCTACTCCCTCCCTTTTTTTTGATGCTTTCCTTCTCCAAGAAGGCTGCTAAAATAATGCCTGAAAATCTTTTTCCCAGTAGTAGAGGTGAAAGGATCAATGAAGTCATGGCTTTTCAAGGCAGACTACGCCAGTGCACTTCACCATGGTGGGCAGTGCTGTGGATGTCAATCTCTTTTCCCAAGTAACAAGCAACAGAACGACAGGAAATGGCCTCAGGTTGCACCAGGATAGGTTTAGATTGGATATTAGGAAAAATCTATTCACTAGAAGAGTTGTCAAACATTGGGATGGGGAAGTGAGTCACCATTCCTGCAGGCATGTAGATGTGGTGCTTAGGGACATGGTTTAGTGCTGGACTTGGCGGTTCTGGGTTGATGGTTGAACTCAACCTTAAGGTCTTTTCCAACCTAAATGATTCTACTATTAATAAAGGGCTGGGAAATGTTTTAGAATAGCAAATTAATACTTTTTAGAAAGGCTTCTAGCAATGCTCAACAAATCTGATGTTTTATACTTGAGGTAATATTGTTGTACGCAGCCATGCACATTTCACAGCTAAATATTTTCTTTCCCTCAATGTTCCAAATACACAGATAGAAAAAAATATGAGTAATATTTAAATAATCCAAAAAGGAAAGCATTTCAGACATCCCTTTAAATTCAGCATAGATTTTCCTTTTATCTTTGGCTTTATTTGAAGACACAGCTCTACTTGTGATGAATTGCAACTTAAAACTCAGTCAAATGTCCCAGGCATGTTTTTCTAAGACATGCCTGAAAAATATTGTAAATTGACATTTTCCCAAAAGAGAGAAAGTCTCCCTCCCCCGTATTGACATAAAGACAGGCTGTGCATTAATTGGGTGACATGCTCCCCAGCAGGACTTGTACATAGAACTTAAGACTGCTAACCAGGCAAAGATTTAATGGCCTACATTTTCCCAGTGAAGTCAGTGGGAAGGAATGCCTTCTTCCTTAGGCCTTTGGAAACACAGTGTTCCCTCAGAAATGCAAAGAAGGTCTAGGACAAGACCTTCCAGGTAAGACATTCGTGAAGGAATGTGGACAATAAAGCTACCTAAGCTTTATGGAGCAACCCACTCATAGAAGAGACACAACTTTTTAGGTGTGAATAAGCATCAGCTGTCTTAAGTTTCAACCAACAATACCAAACTGAAT
The DNA here is from genome assembly GCA_026413545.1 of Cichladusa arquata. Taxonomy (NCBI): domain Eukaryota; kingdom Metazoa; phylum Chordata; class Aves; order Passeriformes; family Muscicapidae; genus Cichladusa; species Cichladusa arquata. The sequence continues at coordinate 100,283,667 of JAOTQP010001546.1, forward strand.
GTATTGGGTGTGCCCAAGGAGTTCTTTTGATCCACCTTTCTCCCAGCTTGAAACAAATTCCTGTTCTTCAGGATCGAAACGCAGTGCTTTGTGTCACGCTGCTGTTCTGGGAAGCTTGGCTTCAATTCTTCTTCAGCCTGTCAATAGTGTTAACACACACACTCTGCACAAATGTGTAAGTGCCCATACTACAGAACTACTTTCTTTTGCAAAATACTTCTTCTGACCAGAGAAACCAGTGCAGCCAAATTTTATATTTAAAAGAAAAAGGTCGAGGAATGCTGTGGGGATAAATATTTCCTGAATCTTAAGTCTCACAATGAAAGCTTTACTACTGGACAATCTTAATGAGTTCTTTACTTCCAGGCCCTCTCTCCATCTCTGGATAACATTGAGGCAAATATGTCATTGTTGAATGAGTTCTACCCTATTTCTATGGAATCTGCTATTTAGCCAATTTTTAAATCCTTTTTTCATTTATGAATATTAATTTTATATTTATAAACCTATGCACATATCTTTTACTGGTTTTATTTTACCATCTCTGTTAATCTATTTGTAGTTTTAGGACACTTAGAATTGAGCTGATGGCATGAAGCAGTGCCATCTTGTGGCACTCATCACTTGTATGGTTATTTCCTGATTTTTCTGTTCTATTACTTTATAAAGTTGACATTTTCAAGAGTGTTAATTTTTGCTGTGATACAATAAACACCCTTAATTTTAAGGTCTTTAAGATTGTTCTTGAAATGTTGTAAAAGAAAACAATAAAAGAAAATATTCCTGTTCACCCAGGAACATTTTTGAGGTCTTTTATTTCACTTTAAAAAAATGTCATATCATTAAATAGAAAGAAAAACTCCTTACATCTTCTAAAATATATTTCAGGATTTGAAGATAAGCAAAAGGTCTTATCATGCTGTGAAAATATGTTTTCGAGAAGATAGCTTGACAGGTTGATGTGATAAAAATGGTGTTCATGGGATATAATTTATTTGGGATGTTCTGGATACCAATGTATTGCACATAAACACTAAATATCTAAATATATGGTTTAAAAATGGTTTTAAAAAACCTATACACTATTACATCCATCCACTATCTATCTGACTGCTTTTATTCCCCAGAACTCTGGAACTAACCAATTTTCCCCCTTTTTTGCTCTGTGTTTCTCCCAATGGGAATGTTGGAATCTGGGTAGGAGGAATCTGATTCACTGTTTAGGAGTATGATATGCATAAATAAATTAAAGGATTAGGAGGGGAGCCTTTGACTTCTGTTCTCTGCTCGACCTTAAGTTAGAAAAGGTAGCTTGAGATTTTCAGAAGCATTTAGCCTTGACCCAGTTCTCCTTTAATTAAATCATTCCTAAAACTCCCACTCAGTAAGAGGGCATTTAGGCCATAACTGCGGGCTTCAAAATTAGTTCAGCTGCTTATTTATGCTTCAGTTCCTCCCCTCTGCATAATGTAATAATTATCTGCTCTGTAGGAGTTCTACAAAGCTTCATTAGTGTTGGATAAAACTGACTGCAGCAGTGCAAAGGGGTGTGTGCTTCTGCTGCAGTTGCATTTGCTGTGTCTTCCCACATGGTATTTTGTTGCATAGCTCATAGGAGGGATTCTCCAGCTTACAGAACTTCATTAGGATATTATCTTTAAAATAGATAACATGGCTTACATTATGTGTTTATTAATTAAATAACAACTGCAGTTAATGACACATTTTCTCTGGAAATTCACTTACAGTCCAACACAACAGCATTACAATTGTATTAGAGCAACACAATACCCAGAAGTGTTTGGTTTATATGCAGCTCGTTTGAATGTATTGCAGTGAAGCCTAAGAACATCAAGGACTGGACTAGCAATACTGCAGGCACAGGAAAAGGGATGTGATTGCTGCTGTCTATTCAGTGTAGCAGTCCTAAGACTTCCCTGAAAGTAGTACATCCAATTTTGTGCATCTCAGTACAAATAAGACACTGGTTAAGTGAGCTGAGTATGGCACAGGGCCATCAAGATGACTGGGGGACTGGCACAAGTGACATGGAGACAGTTGTAGAGAGATGGTTTGTCCAGCTCACAGAAGAGCAAAGAAACAGCTTTTCTCAAACAGTTTAGAGAGCGTTTACAGGGGTGATGGAGCCAGATTCCTCTTAGAGGTGCACAACCTCCAGTGCTGGGGGAAATGGGCACAATCTGCAGACAGTTAAAATCCCAATTAAGAAGTAAGACAAAGCCAATTACTATAATGAGGGTGATAAATCGCTGGAATGGGCTGCCCAGAGAGTCTGTGGGATCTTGATCCTTAGTTACAAAGTTTGGCTTGACAAAGCCCTAACAGCCTTATGGTTTCAAAGTTGAATTCAGCTTTGCACCCAGCTCTACTTTGAGTGGGGAGTTGGGTACATGACTTCCAAAGACCCATTTCAACCTCTATTATGGCACAACTCCCTGATTTTACCTCAGTAAATGTGTTTTAATGTTATCAGACCTTGCAATAACATTCTCAGGCAATAAGAACATCAACTTCCTCCATCTTTTCCATAAATCTTAAATATTTTTGTTTCTACTTCAATTGGATCACAGTGGCAATAGTGCTGTGCCATCTGGAGTAAACTATTAACAATAGTGCTGTTGATTTCATGTTTTGATGATAGCATAAAATGATTTCTCACTTTTATATTTTGTCCCCCAGCAGTCTATTTCTTTGCTAATAAACCCCTGAATATTATCTTTTGGAATGCTAGAGCAATCAGACTGGGACTAGGGAAGGAAAAAAAAGCAACCTTTTCATAATCTTTTTCATTTCAGCAAAGAAAGTCTCTAAGGAAATTATAAGGGTGTTTTAACATTCACAATGCTAGAAATGATTCTTGATCTACCCTTTGCAGACACATTCTGTTATCTAGACTCCCATATTCTTCATATAGTCACAATAAAATCAAAAGTAGAAGGAATTTATTTATTGTAAACACTGTAGATGATATATTCAATTTGGCTTATATATCCTGTGCTGCCAAAGGAAAAATAACAAGTGGAAATTGTCCTGAAGTGGTTTCTGTTTGACGTGTTCTTTGTGGAGTAAATGGATTGCATTTTAGGGCACATGGATAGAATCCCTCTCAAATGTGATTCTTGACGTGTTTTATTTTGCTCTGCACTAGTTAGTTTTGCCTTCGCCCTTAGCAACATCTGCATTTTGCCTCAGTTTTCAGGGAGAAATCAGGGGGTTTGTGGCAGAAAATAAAAGACAATTCTGGAAGAGAGGGCTCCTTATTTATCTCATTCTCTCTTCAGGGGATAGCTCAGTCAAGGGTACTTCTCTGCCCAAAAGTGTTTGGTACAGTTCTCTTCATAACTGTAACAGGTCCACATGGGTAATAATTGTATCCTAGTGACTCAGCACAGATAACAATTTATAATATTGCTATTTTTCCCCCCAAGATTTGCATGAATACCTGCCAAAACCCCTTAATGTTTATGAAATTAATGTAAAAAATTTAAGCAGCAGGTAATAAAGACCAGTGTGGACTCTTTAATGTCACAGCTTACATGCACATACTTTGAAAGGCTTCTAAAGCAGGTGTCTCGAGGATTACAAGATGAAATGAGATTGTGTTTTCCTTATACAAGTCTAATAGGCTCTAATGGGGAGGCCCTAGAGTCAGTGAAAAGAGACATTTTGGAGAAATTCAGTTGGGGTTTTCTAAGGAGCAAACACGTCAGATTGTGGTCACAAGGCAGGGTAGTAAACCTAAAACAAAAGTGTAAAATTTAAACCCCTCTTTTTACACCTTCTAACACCAAGTAAACGTGAGTCTGATAATTAGGATTAGAGCTTGTCTTTCTCCAGGCACACTCTGCTTGTCTGGAGCTAAGAGCAGATACAGGAGCTCTCAGCTGTACCACTGACCACTGATTTATTTTAGCACTTCCAAACTGATGCAATCCATGACCTACTGAGCTCCTCTCATGTTTCAAAATAAATTATAAAACATATGTCGCTTTTATGAGGATTGGGAGGATATTTATATAAAAGGTGGTGTCTTTGTATGTGGGAGCAGCATCTGCCTCATTCAGCTGGTGTGTGTGAATAACCTGTTCTCACTCCAGGGAGGGATATTAGTGCAAGCTGGCAACATCCAGCAGATGGTGCTCAGAACAAACAAAATGAAATGTATTAAGTTAAAAAAAAAGAAGAAATAGAAGTAGAAGGAGAGAAGGAGAAGGAGAAGGAGGAGGAGGAGGAGAAGGAGAAGGAGAAGGAGAAGGAGAAGGAGAAGGAGAAGGAGAA
>JAOTQP010001546.1:100298260-100311828 GCA_026413545.1 Cichladusa arquata
CTCCTGAGGCCGGAAGCCGAAAGAGGGTTAGTTAACTTAATCCAATGTGATTTGTGAAAGCGAAATAACTTTTTAATGGGTTTCCCAAGCTGTCCACTACTAAATCCGCTCTCTGATTTGTCCCCGCATCTCACAGGGGAAACCCCCAGAGACAGGACAGCCTCTCCTGTTCCCTGGCCTCGTGTTGCTTTCCCTCAGGCAAATCCACCCCTTCCCCCTTCCATGTGCAACCAGCACAGGGTGTAACATAGTAGACAACAAGAAATAGAGGCCAATATGATGTGGCTGAAGGGTAAAGACAGAAATATGAGCAATACTTACCTGTCACATGTAGTCACCCTTTTAGAAGAGAGGTGTTATGTAAATACAGAATACTACAGCAAAAAGGAGTTATCCTAGCTGTCTGAATTCTCAGAACAATTAAAATTTATTTACTCAAGCAAACAAGAAAATCAAGATTTAGCAAGCATTTACAGAGGCACAAGCATGTAATTTTTTATAATATTCTTCTGCATGTTAACTGTTAAAATATTCTACTGCTCCATCTTAATGCTTCTTTTAATGGAGTCCAATAATGTTATGTATACTAGAAGTTATGGACCAGATGATGAGACTATGTATTAAAAAACCCAACTTTGTTCTAAGAGTACTAAATTTTTATCTGGAGCTGCTAGAGCTCAAAGCTATTTAATGAAAGTATTTTCCTTTTATGGATCAAGTGATGAGAAATGCATCCTTGCACAACTCATTTTATGAAAGAGATTGCTTACATTATAATATATAGACTTGAATGCCACAGATATAGCTTCTATTTGCTGGGAAAAGCTAAGTCCCATGTAATTGTCGTTAGATCAATCATAATATAGTAACAATAATTAGCTTTTTTTCAGTTTTAAAGTTATTCTCAAATAAAAAACCCTACCTTTGGTAACTTTATCAGCCAGATAGAATCAAGGAATTCATGTTATTATGGCAACTACCATAGGTGGTTCTACCTTAATAAAATACTTTGAATGTAGAATCATAAAACTCTAGAATAGATTTGCTTTAAAGGGACAGTAAAGACCATCTAGTTCCATCCCCTGCCATAGGCAGGGAGACCTTCCACTAGACCAGGTTGCTCAAAGCACCATCCAACCTGGCCTTGAACACTGCCAGGGATGGGGAATTTAAAACTTCTCTGGGCAGCCTGTGCCAGTGTCTGATCAACCCCAAAATGAAGAATTTATTCCTTATATCTGATGTAAACCTGCCCTCTATCAGTTTGAAGACATCTCCCCTTATCCCATCACCAGGTGTCCTTTAAAAAGTCCTTCTCCGGCTCTTTAGAAGCCCCTTTAGGTACTGAAAGGTGCCATAAGGTCTTCCAGAAGCCTTTTTTTCTCCAGTCTGAACAACCTCAACTCTCTCAGCCTGTCTTTCATAGGAGATGTGCTCAAGCCTTCTGAGCATCTTTGTGGCCTCATCTGGACTTGCTCCAACAGATCCGTGTCCTTATGTTGAGAACTCCAGAGCAGGTCACAGTACTCCAGGTGAGGGCTCATGAGGGCCTTGACCCACTGGTCACAGTGCTTATTGCAGACTCATCAAGGCTGGAAGAGATATTCAGGATAATTTAGTCCCACTGTCAGCCCAGCACCAACACAATCACCCCTAAACCATATCCCCAAATGTCACATCCAGACACCTCTTGAACACTCCAGAGATGGTGACTCCACCATCTCCCTGGGCAGCATATTCCAGTGTCTAACCCCTCTCCTAGTGATTTTTTCCCCCCCTTATCTAATCTGAACAGCTCAGGAAGTGGTTGGCTTTCTAGGATGTGAACGCATGTGTCCAGGTTTTCATCCACAAACACTCCCAAGTCCTTTTCCCCAGGGCTGCTCTCAATCCCTTCTCCACCCAGGCTGTGCTTGTGCTGGGGGTTGCCCTGAGCCAGGTGCAGGATTTTGCACTTGGCCTTGTTGATTCATTCATGAGGTTTGCACAGGTGGTTGATCACACCACACAGCCTGGTGTCAGTGTCACTGGCAAACTGGCCAAAGTTGTACTCAACATATTTATAATTTTCATTACATGATTACAGAAAATGCAAGGACTATTTATTGATTGTATGTTCCATTTTATTTATGAATAGTTGACGAGTATTCTGCTTGTGGTTGCCTTTTATTGTCATATTTGCCAAGTTTTGTGTTGAGTCTAGTTTTCCATCAGTATGCCACATAAAGTCATCAGACAATTATGGGTTGGATGTCTGGATAAAGAAAGATACTTACGACACAGAGAAGGGAGATTCAATTAACAGTCCATAAATTACATCATTCTGCCAATCTGATACAGTTACACTGGAAGGCTTTGAACTTATCTTAATTTTTATGCACACCCAGTCAAATTTCCTTCTCTATCCCCAATCACCAATTGTTTTGGTACTATGACAGATAATAATAAATTGTGTACTTATAGTAAAAGGCTCAGAACAATTTTATTGCTGGTTTTACCTTCACAATTTGACGCCTTGATTTTCAACTCAAATTGTTAAGAAATTTCACAGAAAGGTTTCCTTGCATGTTTTCAGTTAAGATGACTCCTGCCTGCAACAAATCTGTATACATAGCAACATGGGAAACTCTTCTGGTTTGTGCATGTTTGTTTATTTGCTACGCTTCTGATGGATGCAGGTGGAGAAAGAAGAAACACAGAAAATATAATCCCAAAGAATGGAAAATGCAGTATTATCTTTAAAAGTCATGCTGGATGTTATTTTTATTTCTGCAGCAGAAGCCAAAGAGTTCATTTGGCATTAACTGATTATTTCTAATCACCTTCTCTCTTTCACTAAAAAGCCATGTCCATATTTTCTCCAATACTCAACCTGGCTGGGGTCTAACCAAGCTTAGGAAATCTTGAACATTTTTTTAAACAGAGCAGAGAATTCTGTAGCCAACCTACAGTATTGACTTTGGTCTTTCTAGTCCTGATTATGTGCATTAATCGTAACATTATCACTATTCTTATCAGCACTTTCTCAGAATTAGCTCTGTCTGAAAGGTGTCAAAACTGTTAATTAAAACCAGAGATAATCATAATAATCTGGGATCTTTGACACAACCGCCACCCCCTCCCATCACAACCCTTTTCAGAGGGAACTGCTGGGTAATGTACTATAGTTCTGCAAGAAACATTTCATCTACAGAGAAAAGAGAAATCATAAATCTTTCTTCATATATGTCAAGGAGCATAATTGCTTTTTTCTTTTTATTTCTTTTACTATGGTCTGTATATCCATGATATCTGACATTGAAGCTATATGTCATTTATCAAAGACAGAAAGAAATTATAGGAAAGGAAGTAGGACAACATTCTAGCTTTAGAGTGCTAATGGATGGATGCTTTCTGTAGCTTGTGTCAAATTTACTGAATAATAAGGGAAATAATTCATGTTTCCTTGGTTACAAATTTCTCTACTTAAGGCATTAGAATTTGAAGGTCAAGTGCAGACTAAAAGAATACAGGTTAAAATATAGTCCAGACTGAATTTCTGGATCTCCTTCTAGAATAGGATAAAATACATGTGTGTTGAATCTCAGATTTTTCATAAATCAGAGGTCTAATGTTTGAGATTGAAAACATGATCGTCCTCCTGTCTCAGGCAGCAGGATAGTTTTGCTGTCTCCAAGGAAGTAGCCAAATTGGCAAAACAATTTGTAGATCTTCAAGAAGTCCCACTTTTAGTGTCCAGAACAAGCATATCATGAGTGCCAGCAATGGTGAAGCAAACCAGAAACTAACAGCAAATCAAAACTGAAATGATCTGATCATCAGCAAGGTTTCCTTCAGCCAGTACTAAAGATAAGGACACTCAAGCATGTCGGGATTTTGGGATAACCAAGTGTCTGAAAAACAGCTCTAAGGAGGAAAGTCCTCTAGCTGTGGTCCAGGATTGGGGGTCACCTCTCCATCTGGGAGACTCATGGAGCAGGGGAGAGCCCATGGAAGCCTCCCAGCAGGAACCTGATCCCAGCACCAAGGCTCCAGCAGGAACCTGAGCCCAGCACCAGGGCTCCCAGCAGGAGCCTGAGCCCAGCACCAGGGCTCCAGCAGGAACCTGAACCCAGCACCAGGGCTCCAGCAGGAACCTGAGCCCAACATCAGGGCTCCAGCAGGAACCTGAGCCCAGCACCAAGGCTCCAGCAGGATCACACCATCTCTCACACGGAACAAAGGGCTGGTGTACCCATGTCCACCTAACTGGCTTCTCTTCCCCACTGCACCATCTCCACCACAGTCCAGGGAAGTCATCTCATCCACAAAACTGCAAATATCTGTGATTTAAGTGCTATAGTACCCAAATATTTATTCTCCACATGGTTATTTGTGTTGATGTTTAACATATGCAGGGTCTGATGTACTTAGGGAAAGGGGAGTCAGTGGAAGCAAATCTAATACAACTGCAAGCTCTAGGAGTTTAGAGACAGGAAATGGATGGTTATTCACCACTTTGATCCTTTTTGGAGATGAATACTATTGAAAAACACTAAGATCTGAGTGAGGAATCTGCAAGTGAAATGTGCTGACACTGTGGCTGCTTCCACTTTGAGAGAAAGAAAAGACAATTTAGAAACATCTTTCCATGTGGCTGCTTGCATTAGCATGATCTGTTCAATACAAACTCAAAATTTTCCACTCTTTTGCATAGAAATTATTCTAATTATTTTTTATTTAAATGCAAAAATCTTAATGAAAAAGTTTCTCAGATTCTACTTGATTTAGATAAAGTATATAATTAAGCAGGGACAAAATGCCAAATGGAATAGAAATTATCAGTGTGATGGAAAGCAATCTGCCTTTTACTTATCTAACTGACCCTTGCGTGTTGGCTGAGCATGATCTCTGAGCCTCCAGTATCTTATTGACATTTGTAACCTTGCACAGAGAGCAGTAATTTGCAGTAAATCTCCTCACACAGGGTTATATTCAGAGTGAATTCTTATCTGAATGTTGCAGTGAATACTGATGATAAAATACCAAGCTTTCATGCCTGCCAATAAGAAACCAACAATTTCACAACTTCCCTCCAAAAGATAAAGGAAAAATCAACAGGTAGGAGAAAAAAAAATGAAAAAAAGAAGTAGAGCTGAAAGATTCATACCTAGGAAAAGCTATTAAAAACCAACCAGCCAACCAAGCAAAACAAAACACAAGAGATAAATAGGTAATTACTTAAAATACAACAATGTCCTTTTGTTCTTGATGCCCCTTTTTTCTTACCTATTTGATGTGACAAATCAATCTTCTAGCAGCACACATAACCATACTACCATTCTTCTTTTTTGGCTTCACACAAACAGAAGATCAAGTGTCTTTTTCTGATCCCATTAGCAAGTAGCTCAAATATTCCTGATTTCTTTCAGGCAGCAGAGGGAATGTGGCGTGAAAGCAGAAGCTGATCTAGTGATTCAGTCTAATCCTATACAAAATGTGATTGCTGTTAATGAAATATTTGCAAGTCTTCTCACAGAAGTATAATTTTCACCTAGTGAATATTATTCTTCTACAAAAACACTTCCAGGAGTAGGTTTTCCCTCTCTTCTCATTTGCAACATCTGTGCAAATGAAATAAATCAGGCACATTTGTGATTATGATGCAGTCTGCGTCCTTACAGCTGGTCTTCCTTTTTTCCACAAAACAGAGTTCAAACCCAAACTTTCTGTTGCTCGTGGTCCTGGCAGGTGCTGACCTTGCAGCACATCCAGGCATTGTCTGGAAGCATTAGTGAGTGAGACCCATGCCATGGATCCTACTGGTCTAAGAGGTGGGATGATCACATGGCAGTGTGACAGAGCTCAGCCCCATTCCCTGCTCAGTTTACCAGCTATGTTTTTGTCAGAAAAAACCCTAGAATTATCTGTATTGCCCATTCTCTGCAGAAGAATAGGAATAGAAATAGAAACATTTATGCAAAACTGGTTTTAGTTAGAAAATTATTTGACAAGTTTTTATTAACCCTTTTAAGACGTCTGTTAAAGTGTTTCCTCAATGGTTCCACTATATCTGCTTCAAAGGCAAGAAGGGGGTCATCCAGCAAATGGGAGTGACACTTAAACTGTTGAACACTTCTAACTGAAAGTGTAATTACTGCTTCATTTGGTATTACTTCTGGTTTGGAGAGAATAAATGACTATTCTAGGATATTATAGTGTACAAACCCTATTTTTGTGTGTGTATGTAGGATATGCATCAAATTCCAAATGCATTCAAAATTGCTCACACCAGCCTGTGTAATATGTTGACGTAGTCTTGAACCAATTTTACAGACCATGAAGTCTGGTCCTAATGATGCCTTCAATAACACGACTTTACCAGTGTAAGCTGTGACTTCACTTCAAGGTATGACGTGTTTTTAAAGGAAGTCTGGTGTAAGGGAAATCACTTCCAGCAGATGAACATTCCTGATGCCTTTATTCTGCAAACATCTAAAAATGCAGTGTGTAATCTTGGCTTTGCTATAAATAACAAGCATTTTACCCTTCAGCTTCATATAGCCAAAAATCCACCTGTTACATTGTAAGTGTTGAAGTGAGCTGCTACCTTGCGATGGACAAGTTTTGTAGTAGACAAAATTCTGATTAGTCTTGATATAATTGTAGACAAATTTTATAGATCTATATTTAGGATTGCAGAGTTTATCTATTCCCCTCTATTCACGGTATGGGAAAACTCTGGTGATCTGAGCAGCAAATATTTCCTAACTCCTAATTTTCTAGCTCTCTTATTTAACTTGTAAGTAAATTATCAGAAATTTTGAAAGTAGCTCTATTTATTGGAGCAGAGACAAGAAAGTATCTTTATTCAGGGTACTAAATCCACTATTACTTTCATCCTATCAAAATTATTGAATTGAATTTACTAAGAAGTACAAGACAAAGACAAGCCATACAAGCATATTTGTTTAAAATATAACTTTATGCATGATAGATACTTTGCATCATATTAAAACAATAATATAATTATTCTGTTGTTTAAATTAATTGCTTTCCTCACCTACTGTAGCAGTTCTGCAATGCTATAATTCTAAGATTTTATAGCTAATTTAAATTTCCATATTTGAAGTGTTGACTACTGTCTATAGACAGAGAGTGACAAATGAGAGGCAGGTTTGTGTCATAAGTGGATTACACACTGAAAAGCCCCAGGCAGAAGTGTCATTTGCATTCACTGCTATACTGGGGAAATGATGAAGAAAAATACAACTGGAAACTCCTCCTAATTCAAAGCAGAATCTTCTGCTATATGCTGTAACAGCAAGGGATTTCCAGAGTTATGCACTCTTGACAGGAAAATGTTTTAAAGTGTCTGTCTTAAAAAGAAGCATGCAATAAAAGCACAGAGTAACAACTGGTGATGCTGTATTGTGATTATATTATGTTATATTCAGGAAAGCTTTGCATTAAAGGACATATTAGAAATTCCAGTGGCTCCTGTAAATGACTGAAATGAATTTATGAAACTCTTCTGTAGGAAAGAACCTAATTGAATTGGAAATGCTTGAGAATTTAGGTGCTTACTTTGACGGTTTTAGTATTTATAGCTGCTAGTATTGTGAATGATAGCATGTCCTCCTCCAAATTATCACACCCATTATGACTGAAGTGCACTTGCAAAACCATTTAGAAATGATACTATAGGAAAATCACTGACTCTTTCTAGAGAATGTTGCTGCCAGTAAGTGGCCTTCCCTAATGGAAATCTGTGATTTCCATTAACATTCATTCTGCTTGAAAAGATCCTTAAGAAATGGTATTGGAAAAATATGTAAAATTTCTTAGAGTTCATAATTAAGGGGCCACACAGAATCACACACGGAATCAATAGATTGGAAGAAACTTTCAAGATCATCGAATCCAGCCCATGCCCTAACACCTCATCTAAACCATGGCACCAAGTGCCACATCCAGTCTGTTTTTAGGGATGGTGACTCCACCATCTCCCTGGGCAGACCATTCCATCACTTTATCACTCTTTCTGTGGAAAAAATTTTTCCTAATATCCAATCTACATCTCCCCTGGCATAGCTTAAGACTGTGTCCTCTGGTTCTGTCTGTTGCTGTCTGGTGAAAGAGACCAACCCCACCTGATTACAGCCACCTTTCAGGGAGTTATAAAGAGTGATAAGGTCACCCCGAGTCTCCTTTTCTCCAGAATAAACAACCCCAGCTCCCTCAGCCATTCCTCACAGGGTTTGTATTCCAAGCCCCACACCTTGTTGCCTCCTCTGGATGTGCTCAAGCATCTCAACATCCTTCCTAAAATGAGGGGCCAGAACTGGACACAGCACTCAGGGTGTGACCTCACCAGTGCTGAGTAGAGGGGAAGAATGACCTCCCTGCTCCTGCTGGCCACACCATTCCTGATCCAGGCCAGGGGCCATTGGCCTTCTTGGCCACCAGGGCACACTGCTGGCTCATGTTCAGTCAGCTGTACCAGCACCCCCAGGTCCCTTTCTGCCTGGGCACTGTCCAGCCACACCATCCCCAGCTTGTAACACTGCAGGGGGTGATTGTGGCCAAAATGCAGGACTTGGCACTTGGAGTCATTAAACTTCATCCCATTGGACTCTGCCCATCCCTCCAACCATTCCAGGTCTCTCTTCAGAGCCCTTCTACCTTCCATGAGATCAACACATGCTCCCAGCTTAGTGTCATCTGCAAATTTACTAACGGAAGACTCAATATCCTCATCCATGTCATCAATGAAAATCTCGAAATAGACTGGATATATACAACCTTGTAGCGACTACTCAGTGTACGAAAATGACGATGTGGGGTCTGCAAAACTCAAACCACTACATATTATTCTTTTGCTACAGACATGGTTAACACACTGCTAGCCCTTCCAGAGAGTCTTTTCAGGAAGTGTCAACTCCTATTTGTTTTACTGGTATGTTTAGTCCCACCTGAGGTTAAGAGAACTCAGAATTCACAGTGGACAGTAAAACTTGCACTGATTTGTTTCCTAGTCGTTTTAGATCTGTAGGTCTCAGTGCAAGCATTCAGCAGAAGCTGCCCAAAATATGTGAGTCAAAATTAAATAAATACAAAGTGATACCATGTTGCTTGTGACTACCCATTGACACTTTCAGTTCCTGAGGTCACAGTATCTCTAACGGGAAAGGTAAGGGACAGGAAAACTGTGAAGCTCAGAGAAAATTTCAGGCAAAAGATTTATAAATCTGGTCATTTTTCCTCAATTATATGAAAACTGCTGCTTTAGCAATTAGCACAACTATTCCTTCACAATCTCATAAACCAAACCATTTATAGAACCTGAATGACAACCTTCCTTTTCAACAGTTCCTACCACCAAATCAAAAGACATTAAGAACTATACCATTCAGATTAATTCCTTCCAGCCTAAGGGCTAGAAGCTTACTTCCCTTTTAATTGAAAGGTAAAAATCTCACATAATCCAATGACTCCAGAGGCTTCAACTATGAGGAAAACTAATTCCGAAAGAAATTTAAATCACAAGAAGTGGCAACACCAACAAATTAAGCTTTCAAATTGAAAGGTACAGGACTTTCAGACCTCTTTCTAAAGCATAAAATGGTAAACATTGAAATGTATCAAGCCCAAGCCCACAAAGTACTCAGAGAAAATTCCTCTACTTCATGAAAAAAACAACTTCTACAAAGAACACAACAAGCATGAAATTTATAGTCTTTACATTTTTTCAATAATAATAATAATAAGGCCCAACAATGCATCATAGTCCCTACTTTGGTAAAACTCTCACTGAGTTATACTGCTATTTTGGTGTGGTTTTGGTTCAGCACAGACATTTCATTCTACAACTGATTCTCAAAATAAAGAGAGACTAGTGCAAACAACTACATCAAAGTCTGACGTGTCATGTAGCAATGAATATTTCTGTTGGAAATTTACTTGTTTTCTTTTTAGAGCAGTGGCATATCTAGGTCTCCCTGAGATTAAGAACATTAACTATTCTGGGTGTGATTCCTTTGTGACTCCATGGAATTTCTATAGTACCTGGGGAATGGAAGAATCTTAAGAGCAGTTATAGTCATAATGAACCTGAGGACTGTAAAATAAAAAATAAATCAAAAATTTGGCCTGAATAACTTCAGATGGTAGCAAGTGTTAATGGGGAGGTGGAGACATCACTGTATAATCTCAATAAACTCTCACATCTTCTTGGTTGATTCTTTCTGTTATTAAGCACCTCTAACAAAGACAGACTTTAACCTACTTTATATTCATAATGATTCATGCAAATTTTCCTCCTTTTGAGGCAGGGGGTCAAGTGTTTAAGTTCATTCTATAATAAGCAATATCTGCATAGACTTTTGATGTATAATAATGAGGCATGTTTTGCAGAGACACTAAAAATCAAGGCCCACAAAAATGAAATATTAGTGGATTCAATTCACCAGTGGCATATAAAATTCAAAATAGAAGGGCTGAAAAGGATCATAAATACACCTTCAAATTTTGTATCTAGCCTCCCATAGTATGCAGTCTTAGTTTTTATTGTGTGGCTCAGTATTAAAGGAAAAGGATTCAATAGTTCACACTGTATACAGACAATGAAGGCATGCTCCATGAGAGCTGTGGCTGTGGCAAAGAATCTCAACATAAATTTGCACATATCTATTTTTTTCCAAATATAAGGCTTTCCTGGCAGGCAGTCAATCATGCAGGAATTGCCAACATTCTGTAGATAGGGCAATTATAATTCTCTGTGCACTGCTGCTAGACCACCTGCACGTTCACAAGTGATGGAAGTCAGATTTGAACCCAGCTCTCAGGAGATGAATGCCAACCCACTGCTATTTACTATCAGCCTATTTTTCATTATCTTTCATTATAATTAAGAAACACTATTTATAACTACACCTGACAAACAACTAAGCGTGGTGGAAGCTAGCAGATGTACCTTGTGCTATAAAACTTGGAACTGAGATATTGCATTAATTTTGGGGGTGGGGGGATTATGCAAAGCCCATATTTTCATGGATCCTGCTTTGCTTTCATCAACGTTGTATTGCAGTTGGAAGTGCATAAGGTTTTGTGATGACAGAGAGAGAGAATGTTGAATTCTGCTTCAAGATAATGTTTCTAATATTTTTATTGGACGTATGCCCGTAGTTTTTTCATTAATGAATTCTATTAGATTCATTAAAATAACATTTTACTTGAAAAAATAGTGGAAAATTAAAATTTAATGATGTCAAATGAGTCATCATTTCTCTATCAAAAGTCTCATCAGGTAATGAAGGGGAAAACAGTTCTACCACTTATTTAAAAGAGTAGTTTAGACCACTACTTCCTCTAAGCAAAAAAAAGAATATAACAGTTACTCTAGCATGTTTCATTTAATGGAAGCTTCTAGGAAATATTTTTAATTTATCTACTTCTGACTGGATGATAAACAAATAACCACATGCTGAAGCAATAAAAATAAATTACTCTGCCAACTTCCCTCTGAAGTATCACCATGCAGGATGGCACGTACTTCAAAACATTAAACTTCATCTCCATCTAGGCTCAGGATTGAGTGAATTTTACATGGAAATCAAGCATTTCATACTGGATAAACTAAAGAGCGAAAAAATATTTTGATTTCCAGAGGTACACATTTGTTCACTTTGCTGAAGCAGTGGTGAACAATAAACTCAGAGTTTTCATGGTTTAGAGATCGGACACTCCCTATGGATCTTCTTTTTGTGATAGTATGTACAAATTTCAAAATAGTTAAGAATTTAAAAGTCATTGCCAATATGAACCATGCTGCAAAAATGTATCCCATGCACACTTTTGAAAACATTATCATAATTGGATAATTTTCACACCCAAAGCAGGGTAAAGGAAAATGCAAATAATTTAAAACAAAATATCAGTGCTTTCAGAATAATAGGCAATGGCATGAAGATATGCCTTAAACCAATAGCAGGAAACCAGACAACAGAAATGTCTAGTCAGGAGCTCTACAGGGCAGCATGGAAACAAAGTGGATACTTAAAAAAATATTATTTTTCATATTTTCCCAGCAATTATGCTTCTCATTCAGAATCCCTAGGAAGTGGCTGGGGTTTGTGTTATACTTTCAGCACTGGCATGTAAGAGTTTTGCTTTCCCTGACCTCTGAATACAAAGTCACACACTGAGGCGCCTGCCAAGCAGGCTTGTAGTCTGGATCCTTCGGGGATCTCCCGCGGCAACATCCAAGCCGAGGAGGCAACTTCCCTGACAAGGAGCAGGGTGCAGGTGAGGGCTGTGGGCAAAGCAAGCGAGCAGAGGCTCTGCAGCCCAACCCGACCGGCTCTGCAATTACAGCCAGGTCAAGAACCGGGCTCAGGGCTGCTTTGGGACACAGGGAGGTCTGGCACGTACAGCAAGCACAGCTTTTCTCCAAGTAACCAATTCCTTTGGGAATGACACGAATCGGCAGGCCGGTTAGGGTAACACAGGTGAAGAGCTCATTTTGTGTAGGGAAGGAAAAAAAAACAAACCAAGAAATGAAAGAAGACATTATGTCTTCCATGCAAAATGAAAAGTTGGCTCTATGATTTCATTAACAAAAGACCACGACAACACGTACTCGGGTAAAGAGAACAACTTCTGACCTTGAAATTGCGTGCTAAATAAATTACCTCAGAGCGAAAGTGATGAGTTCTCATGACAGCATCTGGAAGGGAAGCAGAAAGACACACAGGCTCCACCAGCTGCACCTCGCGTTTCGGCCCGGCTAGCGGGTTTAGCCCGCCACTCGCCCTTTGGCGCACACTCCGGGACGGCTCTGGCCCTCCAGGCACAGCCGCCAGCTCCTCCCGGCATTTATATTTAATTCATCGGGAAGAAGTTCGGCATAAAGTTCTGCTGCGCTTTGACAGACCGGGCAGGGCTGGGGGGTTTCCCAGCCTCTCACCCCTCTCCCTCTAGCCGAGGTTTCGCTGAGGGATGGGTGGAGACAAGGCTGCCGCAGTCCTGGGCTCGGCTTGAATTTTCTTTAAAGCCTTTGCCCGGCTACACCGTGCCACGGCGGCCCTCCGCCGGCAGAAACCCGGGGCTGGGCCGGGGAGCCCCCCGCCGCCCTCAGGGACCGGCAGCGTCTCTTACCTCGGCTCCTTGAGCGACCTGAAAAGACGGATTTGATGGGATGCCTCCCTTTCTGGAGCCTGCGGTGCCAGCAGCAGAAGAATAAAATCGTGGCGATGGTCCCCAGCAGCAGCAGGAGCAAGAAGAGGGCGCACTGGATGCTGTAGGGTCTCAGCAGGACCAGGAAAGCCGCGGCAATCATGGCTCAAGCGGCCGGCTGCCCCTGTGCGTGCGCGGGTCTGCGGCGAGCGGCGAGGGGCCGGGCAGCGCCGGGCAGCCTCTCCCCCCGGCAGCGGGGCGGGCATCGCCGCCGGCACCGCCGCTGGAGCCGGCGGCCGGGCGGGAGGCGGCGGCGCGGGGGAGGAGGAGGAGGAGAAGGAGGAGCGGGATGGGATTCAGGCCGTGACTCAGCAGCCGGCGCTGGTGCGGTGGGGCTGCCCCTCGGTGCAGCG
>JAOTQP010001546.1:100311928-100341941 GCA_026413545.1 Cichladusa arquata
GCACTCAAGGTGTGACCTCACCAGTGCTGAGTACAGGGGAAGAATGACCTCCCTGCTCCTGCTGGCCACACTATTCCCAATACAGGCCAGGGGCCATTGGCCTCTTGGCCACCAGGGCACACTGCTGGCTCGTGCTCAGTCAGATGTCAGTCAGTACTCCCAGGTCCTTTTCTGCCTGGGCACTGTCCAGCCACACCGTCCCCAGCCTATAACGCTGCAGGGGTTATTGTGGACAAAATGCAGGACTCAACACTTGGATTTATTGAACTTTGTCTTATTGGACTCCCCCATCCATCCAACCAGTCCAGATCTCTCTGCAGAGCCCTCCTCCCTTCCAATAGATTGACACAGGCTCCCAGCTTAGTGTCATCTGCAAATTTACTAATGAAAACCTCAATATCCTCATCCATGTCATCAATAAAAATATTGAACAGGACTGGCCCAGCACAGACCCCTGAGGGACACCACTGGTGACTGGTCCCCAGCTGGATGCAGCACTGTTCACCACCACTCTCTCGCCATCCAGCCAGTTCTTAACCCAGCACCGAGTGCTCCTGTCCAAGCCATGGGCTTCAGCTTTTCCAGGGAATGCTGTGGGAGACAGTGCCAAAGGCCTTGCTGAAATCCAAATAGACAACATCCACAGCCCTTCCCACATCCACCTGGTCATAAAAGGAGATCAGGTTGGTCAAACATGACATTCCTCTCCTAAACCCATGCTGGCTGGGTCTGATACCCTGGCCATCCTCTAAGTGCTGTGTGGTGGCACTCAGTTTAAACTGTTCCATAACCTTACCTGGTACTGAGGTCAGGCTCACTGGTCTATAATTACCAGGATTCCCCTTCCCACTCTTCTTGGGAATGGGTGTCACACTGGCCAGCACCCAGTCATCTGGAACCTCACCAGGGAGCCATAACTGCTGGTAAATGATGGAGAGAGGCTTTGCAAGCTCATCTGCCAGCTCCCTCAGCACCCTGGCGTGGATCCCATCTTGGTGTTCAGCTTTGAAAGACCTTCAGCACCCATTCATTCTGTCCCATCACTTTTCTTTTTCTCTCCAACCCTCATCAAGAATATTCCTGTCACTGAGATGTTGCAGGATAAATTATAGTTGAGAGATATTTCAATTATATGTCTTTTTGTTGCACATAAGATACTCAAATTAACATCTGGCAGAGAGAATTACTTGGAATAATACCATGTGCCTTAAACACAGACTGAGAAAGATGAAGGTGGAGAATATTTTGAGGAACTTGAATAAAAGAATGTCCATCTCTCACCGAAGAGATATTTTTCAACAAGAATACCCACTGTAAATCTAGGCAAAGGAGAACAGAAATGAATTCTCTCGCCTTTTACTTGCCAGAAGAGTCTAGATACCTTTCCCCCCACAGATACAAACTTTCCTGTAGTTATTTTTGCCTCTGCTATTCTAAATTTTAACAAGTAAGATTTTTGCCAAGCCAAGCAATGAATGATGCCATTTGATTCTAGTAAGTTTAGGCTTCAGCTATTGTTTTTGAAGTGGAAAAACAGGATGAAAGCATGCTAAATACTTATTCTGTGCCCTAAAATAACTGCACCTTCATTTTCAGATGAAGTCCAAACTGCAGAATATATTAAAAGTATATTGTAAACTTACATTATTATTGGGCAGAAATGTTTTGTCTGCTTCTCCTATACAGAGAAAAACCACCTGTGAGTCAGAAGAAAGGAGTCTCAGCAGAAGTCTCTTATACAGATATAGCTGCATTGAGCATATTATAACTGAGTGGCAATAAACATCTAAAAAAGGATGTTTCATTCCTTATAAGCTCTCTGGTGCTGTGCAGGGCTAGGCACACCTGAAAATGTTTCCTCTTTTTACAAAAACATTGTGCTTTTTAAATATAAAGAAAATGTAGTGGATACATTCCTAATTTCAGGACTAGATTGACCTTTTAATTGATTTCTCCATGTAAAAATTATTTGCCTTTCTATAACAACATCCATCATGTACTTATAATGTCTTGTACTTCAGGAGAAAAAAAGAATTTCACAAAAATTTAGAAACTAAACGCCTTCAAGGTAGTGTGCTGGTAAATCCCAGAATAGCAAAATATTTAGTTATTGACAACAATTCTTGTCCTTGAAATGTCAGTATTTTAGGCTTATTCACTGTAGGAGCCAGAAGAAATTGGCAAGTAGCTATTGTTCTTTGTTCAGTTACCATAGCAGCACCAGTAATAAGTTGGAGTGGTTTTATTATTTTTTTTATTTAGTCTTTACTGAACTCCTTTTTCCCTTCACAATACTGGAAGTTTCTGGAAATTATAACGTATCTATCCCCAAGCATACAATTGCCCTACTTCTGCCTAGGAGGAGCTGTGTTACAACAAATATTGTTTTAGTATTTATGGATACAGACGTTTGTCACTATATTGTGATGATCTTATGTAGTACCATGGTAAAGTTTGCTGCTTATGAATCTACCATGATGCAAACATACTCCCAGGCACTAATTAATGTTCCAGTTTCCTTTTCCCCCTGTGGCAAGGAAGGAGCATTGTTGTCCCATGTTGTATCACAGGAAGAAGTTTAATGAGATTGTGCAGCTTTACAGCCATCTCCAAAATGCTGCCTGATAAAACTCAAAATGTGACAGCAGTGCCCTCAGCCTGGCTCCTGCAGAGCATGGCTTTTGCTGCTCAGCAGTGATCCTGTTCCACATGGAGCTCCAAGGTGAGCCACATCCTATGTCCAGACTTTTATGGAAAAGAATTCAGGCTACAGTGTCATGTGTGGCAGTCAGACCCATCAGCACAGGGTAGAGTACAACAGAGGATTAGTATTTGCAACAGCTACTGACATTAGAGACCCACCCAGGGATAACCTGCAAATTAATATGTCAATAAATTAATCAAAGCTGAGAAGGGAAGAGGATGGGCTTCTGAATATAAATATTCTTTCATTTCCAAGTAAAGCAAGAAATTTTGTGCTCCTCTTCAAACCAGCAGACACAAATCTACAATTTTTTCTTATATTGACTAGCACCTAATTATGTTAAAGAAATAAGAATAAAACCATGTTTGGACCAAAGGCAAGAACATCACTGCATGGTTGTGGCAGCACAGTCTGTCATCAGGAAAAGAAAAAGATTTTGTATGATTTCATATCTCTAGTATATATTTCAAAACTTAAACCACATTATTAACAGCAGTATAGCTTACTGAACCTCAGCATGTGCTTTCCTCAAAGTAGCCCTGCAGCTTTGAAGTGCTTCAAAACACAAGCTTAATATGAGCAGCTTAGGGAGGTATCAGGAGGGCTGTCTCAGTGAAAAACAAGTGGTTCATATCTTCCCTTCCTCTGTGGAATCCAAAACACATCCTGCTTCAGTGAGTAATTTCCCTGAAGCTAATGGCTTTATTGACAGCTGCAACCCCATCAATTCTTCTCATATAAGCTAAATGTATTATATACACTTAAATTGAAATGTCCTAGTTGTATTTGTGTAATAGCTTATACAAATGCTCATGTACTCTGTAGCCATGGTTTAAAAGGGGAACAGGAGAATGCATTTGGCATCACTACTTTCAAGGGATCATGCTCTGAATGAAATCTGGGTAAAAGCTGATTGCTTGTCGAGAGAAGGAAAAACAAAGCTCAGGTCTAATCTCAAGTACTGTTATACAATACTGATAACAGGTAACTTCAGATGTGTCCTGTCAATTTGGATGGGAACTCTCATACAAATAAGTCACCAATGTGAGTACAAGTTCAACAGACTGTTCTCTAATTTCACATCACTGTTGCAGCTGTGCTCTGTGAAAAACAATGAATGCTCCCCATTCTTTTGAAATCAGACCTATGCAATACATTTAACACAGAGGCCTTCTTAACTTGATACTATTTTTTTCTGCTTTTGTTGTAACATCTTTTTATATCTGTTATAAGTAACTTTATTATCATGAGTTGTAATGTCAACACACACAAAAAGTCCTCAACCAACCAACGAAAAGAAAAAAAACCCAAAAACCTGCAACAAAAAAAATCTTTTAACTGACAGAGTTCAGTCCACATGGAAGTAATTTAATTCAGACAATGACTGGTCAGATTTCCCCAGCTACCTCCTGCCTCGTGTAATCATCAATCTAAAGAGAAAATCCTGGTTTCAAACTTTTGACATTCCAGCTCAGGGATGGGAATTGAGAATTCATCTGCAATTCCTGATTGTGAAGCCAGGCTTTTGCAGGGTGCTGCAGATTCGGAAGATACAGGACTGGGTTAAATGCTTTTGTGAATCTCTTGTGGGTAAAAAGGAGAAAAGCCATGTGTGAGCTATTCAATGAGCAGTTCTATTTTCAAGGCAAGAGGTGTGTATAATTAAAAAATAAATAGCCAGTGCCCAGTCAGCTGTTCTTAGATCAAATTCTAATCTATAAAAACAGGAAAAAAGTACAAGTTGGCACAGAAACCAAACTATCCCAAAATTTCCTGACAAACCGTACTTGCTAACATCTGCAGTTTTGGTTTTGCATCTTTTTTCCTCTTTCATTAGCCTACAGGATTATTTAATCTATTTATATTTCATAAACACTTAGGAAAAAATTGTGGATAAATGAAGTTATTTCCATGTGTAAACTAATAATTTCAAAAACGAGAACAAACATGCAGTTCCCCAAAATTAAAAATCATATAATTCTGCAGATATTTTAAAATAAAATTAACGATAAACTCATCACATGCAGTCAGTAGAAAGGCAAGGACAAACAAGTGATGTGTCTTGCAGGTAAGACCAAGTCCATGGGAAGAGAATTCACCCCTCTGGCAACTCAACCCAGTCTCCACTTAAATGTGCTTCTTGCTTTGCAGTTGTGCACATGGCTTGGGTTTTGCTTCTGTGCCCACTTTGTCCTGTGGCAAAAGAACAGCTCACATTTTGTCTCCCTGTGCCAAACCAGCCTTCCAGGGCTGTGCCTGAGCCTCTGTGGTCTTGCTGCTCTGCTCCATTGCTTATTTCATGCTCAGATCTGGACAAAGTGACAGAAATGGTAATTTCTTTGTTTTAACAGGGGCCTAGTCCCATTTGTATTTATCACTGGAGAAGATAAGATTAAATTTTCCAATTTCCTTTAGCAATTTCATCACAAATTAAAACCTTTCTAATGGAGCAAAACAAAGAAACAAAACCCAAAACCCTTCACATGACAGGTGCTCTGGAGGTCAGACTCTGGCCAACATATTTCTGTGGCCTCATTTAGTTTTCAGCAATGAATTTTACTATCAACCATTACCAAAATGCTGTCCTTACACAAATCAACAAGAAGTAGGAGGAACATGCAAAAGGCTGAAGAACTCTTCTAGAGAAGGAAGTGCTGTGGTGAGACAGGACTAACAGAAGCTGTGAAACAGAAAATGGAAAAGGAAGAAGGGGAAAAAACACCAATCCTACCCCACAAAAGAAAATAAAGCAAAAGGCAATATTCCTCACCATAAATCTGACTGTAGATATACACTCCCTCTTCATAGGAGCTCTTCTGGTAAGAAATGTAACGACACTTAATATTAATCTCAATACAACAAAGCAACTTGTCTAACAGCACCATCAGTTACACAAGCTCAGGGACGCTTTCCTGAACCCTGTTGGCATCCTCTGACTTTAGCACCGTTTCTGTATGTTTGTGCTCCCCAGTCCACAGGCCGCCCTGACTTGCCCCAGATTTCTGGATTTATTTCACATCCATGCACAGTCACCCAAAATAACCAGGAATGCAAAATTTACTGCCGATCTGCTAACCGGAGTCCACTTTGGCAGTTCTTACACATCCACATGGACACATTAAAAGCAGCAATTGAGCCACTCACATAAACAAAGATTATACATGATTTCAGGAGATGCAGCCAAAATTCCTCTGAGAGGCTGCAGGTAGGTAACTCTTTCTTTCTAACTTTTATTTTTCAAATGAAAAGAACTCTATGATAAAGCCAAGTGGGAAAATTAAGGCATTAGGAATGCTGTGAGACAGTGAAAGATAGACGAATCTTGCCTTACAAAATAAATATCTCTAAATTAAATGTCGTTTTCCCTTCTGATTATATCCTAAATTTTCTTTTAATCACATTGGAAATGATCCAGTCCATTTATTACCTTGGACAAATCTTCTCATTACTCTTTCTCTATTTTTTTAGTGTTTTGGTTTTTTTTTCCCCTAAACACATAGCTGAGATTATTAATGTTTAGATTTTTTTCCCCTCAGGAGTGAAAGATCTATATTAGAGAAACAAGACAAAAACAAACAAAAACCAAACAAAACCAAAACAGAAACAAACAAACAAAGTGCAACTACTGTGAAGCCATTACTAAGAACAGACCTACATTATTATCTAGAATGCAGCTCTTGAGTAAATGTGTGGTTTATTTTAAAAAAAAGATTTTTCAAATTTGAAGTTTCTTTTGAATTTATTACTTGTATCATCCATTCCAAACCATAGGCACCAGAAATCTCAAAGCTGTAAGTGTTTATGCAGCTTTGCTGGGGAGAAAAATTTGGTAAGTTTATGTAGCTTTGTATTTTTTAAAACATC
The DNA here is from genome assembly GCA_026413545.1 of Cichladusa arquata. Classification (NCBI taxonomy): domain Eukaryota; kingdom Metazoa; phylum Chordata; class Aves; order Passeriformes; family Muscicapidae; genus Cichladusa; species Cichladusa arquata. The sequence goes on from JAOTQP010001546.1 coordinate 100,318,497, forward strand.
ACTGATATAAAAATATTTCGCAAGTTTTTATCAAAGATCAATAAAAGGCTTTCAAGTTTCTTCAAAGTATTAGAAGGAAAAAGAAAGAATTATTTTGTGACAGGTTAAGCCACATCATAGACTGAGTGAGAGAGAGGATCAGAACCCAGAAATCTTATCTGTATTTCTCCATTTTTTCCATTTCTCTACCAAATGTTGCCTACAGGACTTTAAAACATTTGCAGGTTGTTTTTGGCTAAACACAAATGAATTCTTGGTCACTTGTACTCAAGAAGGACCTTTGTCTTTAACTAGATCACAAAGAAGAGGGACTGTTTCCTACAAACTGCATAAGGCTCCATTGGAATCACTGTTTCCTCAAGCAAGATTCCTTTTTGGTATATTGAATGGGTGAAATGAAGTGACAAGCTCATCTAGTCTTCAATACATAGCCTCATGCTAGAGCAATGTGAGGCAAAAGCTGAGGGTTTTCTGACAGCAGTATAATCTCCCTAATACAGAGATTGATCTAGTCTGCAGAAAAAGAGGTGGCTGTGGTGCATGAAAATGAAGAAGCAATGCATTTGGAAGGTTGCAGTGAGACTGTTCACTAAATATCACAGCCTTCAGCTTGAGAAACCATGTATGGGAGGCAGAAAGAAGATATCAGGAAAGACGAGCAAAGAGGAGTGTAACAACAAAGCAACAGCTATGTTCTCTGTGACTGCTGTGATTAAAACACAGTAGAGGAAACCATTCAAAGGCCAAAACTGTGACAGAAACTGGGTGTAAATTAAGCAATATGGACAATCGTGTTTGTGTTCAACTGTGCCCTTGATTCATGTAATGTAGCTCTAGACTTGAATCCAATTTACTGCAATACAGTTAAAAAGCCACAAAGAGCTGCTTTTCCTGAAGCTCCTCCTGAATATGTCCCATCTCTTCCAAAATGAGAACTGGAAGAGATGGAGCAACCTTTGCAGTTCTGCCAAATCGTCACCATTTTTGGGCTACACATTTCAAAACATAAAACTTATTTGTTTTTTAAAAGACATCATCTCATGGATATTTCTCTAGCAGAGCAATTTCAGCCCCTGTGGGCAGATAACCTCCCCAGTTTCCCATTCCTTTTATGTATAGAAGTTCACAGGGAGTTGATTTGTATTCCATGTATCAGGAATAGTGTGTTCAGCTTCACCAGGGCTGAGTAGTGATTGCCAGTGCCCCTGTTCTCAGCACTGGTGAGGCTGAACCTTGAATCCTGTGCTCAGTTTTGGGCCCCTCATGACAAGAAATATATTGAGGGGATGGAGCATGTCCAGAGAAGGGCAATGGAGTGGTGAAGGGCCTGAAAGGAACAGCTGTGGGAGCTGGGGGTGTTTAGTCCAGGGGGTGCCTCCCCACTCTACAACTCCCTGAGAGGAGGTTATGATGAGGTGGGAGTCAGCCTGATGACAGAATAAAAGCTAATGGGCTCCAGTTGTGCCAGCATGAGCTAGACTGGATATTAGGGAAGAAATTCTTCATGAAACACTGGTCATCAAACACTGGAACTGGCTGCCCAAGGAAATGATACATTCACCATCTCTGGAGGTATTTAAAAGGTGTGTAGTGGAGAACATGGTGCTGCTGGGGCAATGCTTGGACTTGATGATCTTAAAGATCTTTTCCAACTTAAATTCTTTTATGATCCTATGGACTTCAATGCAGCTATACATCAAGGTACCTAATTTTGTCCAGACCATGTTCAGGGAATGCAGGTATGGAATCATCAACCTTTGGTTTATTCTCCATTTGGCTTATAGAGGGGAGTAGAATGATGCCCAATCTAAATTTTTTTCTTTATCTCAACCTCACAAATCTACAAGATCTCCAATGATAAAAAACCACAGTTCTCTATTTTCTAGCCTTTGCCACATAAGTGTTTTATTCACTTTCAGTGAAAGATCATATGGTCTAATATTTCTAAAAAGAGTTTTTTTCAAATAGGAAGTGAATCTTGTTTTTACAGTAGTGTGAAGAACAGCTGGAAGCAAATTGAAAGTTTCCCAGCCAGGAAAAGCTGTATCTAAAAAAATGAGCATCGCGCCACCCCATCACAAAAATACCTCATTACCTGTATTTCCCAAGTGCAATCAAAATAATAATAAAAGCTCCCTGTTTGCCAAACTGGGATGTGCTGCACACCATCTTCTGATGTCAGAACTACAGCAATTATTTATTTTAATTGTAATGCTTGTATTTTCCCTTTATAAGTGAGCTTGTAGGTTCAGTGATCAGCTACACACACTTGTTTCACTGAGCTATCAGTAGTCCTTGAAAGACCTCTTTGACCCTTAGAAGACATTAAGAAAATTCTCATGCATGGTCACTGTTAATGAAAGTGAATGATGTTGTTCTAAATATTTGAAATTATAGAATTTTTTACACAGTTTATATGTTTGGGGTTTTTATTTAAACTGCAGAAATCAAAAGAACTGATGTTAAGAAACTGGTAACATTTTGGTTGTCATAGCAACTGAGCTCAGTGAGTAGAGAAGCCAGAAAAGAGCTAATTATCTTTTTTTCTCAATGTGCAAAACCTTTAGGGTAATTTTCTTCAGCAGTAAGGTAACAGTGAATCCAAACATAAAAAAAAGGAAATTAATATAACACAGGGAAGAAAAATATATGCTGAAGCTTAAACTCTGACTCAGACAAAACTCCTTTTATTTTGTGATCTCACTGAATCATGGTTAAGATTTTAAAGATTTTATTCTGAGAGCCTGTACAAAGTTATTTTGAAGCCAAAGAACAGAAAAGCCTAGTACTGTTGTCCTGTTTCATTAAAGAATCAGGTCCTGCCTCCACTGATATAATTTATTTCTTTATCCAGACAAAGAGTCTTGAATTTAGTATTGACAGGAAGTCTTGTCCTTAGACCAGGTAAATTATCTTGATTTTACTGTCAGAATTTAAATTTACCCTCAAAGAAGTTGAGGCAATGCCTACATGTCTACTTAATCTTCCACAAAATCTTTGCTCAAAGGAGAATGATAAAAACATTTTAATTCAGCAGGAATCTTTGACTTCCTGGGATAAAAAGATGCAGGTATGCCTACAGTCTTCCTCTGTGCTTCCATTCCCACTGAAAATTAGTCCAAATTCAGCCACTGGCCTTCATGCCATCATCTCAGTTAACACATAATTCACATTTAATAATAAACAAAAGAAAAGCTGTGCTTGTTTTTTCCAGTAGACAATGTAGGAGTGCATTGAACTGGGTTACAGCACGTTCCACAAATGGTCCTGCTGCTGTATTTTGTTCACTCACTGTTACAAGCGAGCATCTCTGCTGCTTATGGCTGTGCTGTGCTGTGCTGTGCTGTGTGTGGAGAGCAGGGATTCCCAGGACAGCTTTCCCTGCTGCAGCCAGGACACTCTTCAGGCAGCTGAGCTCCCTGCAGTGGTGTTATCCCCAACAGGGGAGCCCTGAGGCACCCCAAATACTGCACTACATACCAGGGCTGTCAGTCACAGACTCTTCCAAACAGTGAGCACACAAGCTGAATTTGCTCTGTCTCAGGCAGAATTTTAATGGAGATTGAGTTGCTTTTCTTACATAATTACTTCTGCTCAGAAAGTCTTTCTGTGATTGCAGTGCCACCTAACAATACGCTGTGACTCAACACGGTACCACAGATGACTCAACAGATCTGCTGAGGAGGCTGCCAGTTCACCAAAGTAATGCACATCATCCCTTTCATCCTCCCCCCTAAATAAATATAAATTACTCATTTCCTCATTTTTCCATCCCTGAATCTGTTTCTCCAAGTCCCTCACTCACAACAACACAGGATAAATACTTTAAAATTGTGAATTATTTTTGTTGCCAAATACATACTGGATACTCCACATCTCTGTATCTCCTTCTGTGTGATCTCTCATGCATCCTCTCCCCTCACTTCATGCAGGGAAAATAATTTTTTTTAGAAAAATTAATGCTAACAATTATCTTCAGGAAAAATCCCATTCAGGAGCAGGCATATTGTATATATCTACAGGAACTGCAGATGCATTTGAAGTATAAGTGCTTCTCACTAGCTTAACGATTATGCAAAAGGAATAACATATTCTTGGATGTTACCTGGGTGAACATCACAAAACTGATGCAATCACTTTTGACCAGAGCCCAGGAATGATCACGGATTATAGTTTTTTTTTTCAGCTGATGTTTTAGGACAGCACAGACTTTGAGGTTTTGTCACCTTCTGGACAACTGTCTGAGGTGGGTGGATTTTCAGACTTTTGAGATTTATGACAGAAAAATACATTGACAGAGTAAAATTAAACTTCAAATATAATTAAACGTCAAACATAATATTTAAAAAAAAAAACAAGGTTAATTTAGTAGCAACCAAAAATATGCTAGCAAGGGAAAGGAAAAGTAATCATACTTCATTTTCAGAGCTTCTAAGAATATCAGTAGATACTGTATTGAATGCTGACCAAGAAATCAAAGCAAACTCTCAGTTATTCCCATTTTTTTCTAAGACATCTCAAGCTTATCTGACATTTAACATGGAGAAGAACCAGTTTGGAGGGAAGGAGCTGTAATTGTCCTACTCTATTGTTTAGTGTGGTGTTGCACGCCCTGAGACTGCCTGTCATTGCCAAATTCCAGCAGGTTATCCATGGCAAACACCTTCTCTGCACATCAGGCTGGGCTGAGCGCAGCTGCAGAGCAGTGACCCCGAGCAGGAGTTAGCCATATTAGACTATGGTTAGTTATGGTTATTACAGTTACCATTAAACTCTGGTGTTACGATAGTGATGAAAAGTTCAGACTGTACACTAGGCGTGGTTGAAAGATCCTGTCTCATCAGTAGAAATAACTCCTGGTGCTGAGGAAATGAAGCAGCCATCTCAAAGTCAATTATTCAGTTTGTTAGACTCAGGATTCTAAGTCAACACAGGGACAGAAGTTTCTTTTCCCTCCTATTAAGGAAGTTCTTTGTAAATTCTAATTTCCATACATTGATGAGAGAGAAATAATAAATGTCTAAATCAAATCTTAAATTTGTAGTTGGCTAAATTTCAATGTGGTAATTCCTGATCAAAACTTATTGAAAAAATTGCACCTTACTCCTTTATTTTTCTGTACTTAGCTGATTGAATTATAATTTTTAGTTCATTTGCTGAAAGATATGTGATACAGAGAAAGTTAGTTCCTTTTCCCTTTAGGATATGACAGGTTTACCTTTCAGTGAGGACAGGATTTTATGGATATTTTGGACTCACCTTCAGTAAGGGAAATAATACTTCTGAGGTACCAAGGTTAACATGCCTCTCACCTTTTTGTTCATCATCTAACCTGTGGATGGCTTCAATCATAGCACTATTTTCCATTCACAAAGCATTTTAGGTATTTCCTAAATTAACATTTGCAGTGCTCCACCTATTACTCTGTTCATGCATAATTGAGGATACTAATAGGTGAATTTGCATTATATAGTGCTTGTTAATGGGGAATTTAGATGACAATTAGTTTCTATTTAATGCTATAAAAAGTTTGGAGGACAACTACCACAAATGCACATTTGTATATGCAGTTGCTAGTACAATAATGAAAGACTCCATTTATTATTTTTCCAATCTACTTAGAGAACACAAATATTTATTTTATCAGCAAAATTGCAGAATAACTCCAAGCAGCGCAGGTAGATTGAAAACACTGTAGATTAATTACTTTGACTTTAGAAGGGCATCTGGCTCCATGTGCTACCAACAAATCAACAATCCACAGTGAATGTGATGCTGGTCAACTTACTGTAAAATAGGCTCAGTGCTGTATCACCACTCCAGTCCATAGAGAAGTATCCACAAAAAATCTAAGAAAACAAGAAACCCAAGAAAACACTGATCTCTGTCAGAGGACTTGCTGCTGGGCAGGTGAGAGGGCAGATGAGGACTGGCTGGTGCTGCAGTCCTGGCTCTGCCACCCACCACTGTCATTCCACTATGCAAGGAACAGTTCCATTGCAAACACTCATGAACATCAGCATTTGCATGAATTAGAATTTATTCACATAAATGTATGTTGGAGGACTGGGTTGTGATCTGCCAAATATTTCTTATGAATGGCTTGTTAAGAAACATCATAAACTGTTGGAATTTCACATCTCCCTTTTGCAATTTAAAAGCTGAAAATTCAATTAAGGCTTATGACTGATGTTGTTTTTACAGCCAGCAAGGGAGAATCTCTTCTAAAAGCTGTATATTTGCCATCCTGATCTCTAGACCTCGACAGGACAAATCAATCACTGAAGACATTTACATCTTATCACTGCCTGCTGAGAATGCATGACGTGCTTGGACTAGACTGTTTGAGAGAGAATGGTGGGTAAAACAAATCCCTCCCAAAATGAGCAAACATGGTGGCCTAAAATACACAGTCTTGTTTAGTATGAATTATGACAAATTTCTCTAGATGTTAAATGGCAAAACCTTGCAGCTAAGTATCTAAAGATAAGACTGATCAAGATTTTCTTCTGTAAAAAAGTATTTCCACCTGTTTCTAAGTCCATTTTAATGATGGAAGCTGAAATTTCCCATGAATATTTTTGAAGTTGCAACCAAGAAAAAATTGGTATGTCTAAAATTAAATTTATGAAGCTATGTTCCATTCTTCATATATATATACATATATATATGTATATGTGCCAGTCAAGATGTTTTTAATAAATCCCTATTGCTTTCTTTAGGAAAAGCTATATAATTTTGCACTGTGTTGGTTAGCCTCAGGGATGTCATTGACTGCTGACACAAAAATGTAGCTGGATTTGCTCAATTTATGAGTCTCTGTGTTGGCAAACTGAGTTTTGACATTTTGTAACTTTGAGCACTCGAACGTGTAACAATGCTACTTCATTAATGGAATTTTTAAATTCTCATCAATCAAAATATCAATGATAGTTTAAATTACTTAAATTGTAAAACGCTGCAAGAACTAGTGGTTGTTTCTTAGATTTTTCAAGGCAGAAGAACCGATGAATATCTTTCTCAGGCACATAATTGCAATATTGGATCTACATACACTTTTGATAGATGTTCAGTTTTGACTTAAAACCTTAAAAAATGGTTTAAGGATAGTTTGTGTAATTAATTGTCTTTGATTAAACTTTTATGTTTCAATATTAATCTGAATCCCTGCAGCTTCATTTTTCAAGCTAGATTCCATTATATCTTTTTCCATTGGAGTATTAACCATTATTATAAATCTCCCTATGCTCCAAATAGCATTAATTTCCAATATACAAAGGTCCCCTTCATATTTGCAAACTATACAACTTGAAAATGCAATGCAGCAAAAGCTGCCTATTTTTTTAAGAGGCTGATAACCCTTAATTACTAAATTACATTGTATTTTCAAAAACATCTTACAAATCATAAGTGATTCTTGATAAAAGAATACAAAAATATAAAAAGTATAAAATAGCAAAATATCAAGACTTGCTTGCCAAAGCATCAGTGCAGACCAGAAAATGCCTAGATAAAGTTAAAGGAGTTGGTGATTCTTTATTCTGATGTGAGGCTCAGACCAGGAACGACTTCCAGCAGGGGATGGAGTGGCTGTCCAGTTATCAGGGATTCAAGTCATCTGCCTCCACATTTAACTCATCTTGTGTATTTTATCATTATATAATTTGCTTACAGAGAGTGTTTTCACTTGTTTTGTCTATATTTTTTTTTATGTTTTGTATATCTCTTTCAGTTTCAAAGGAAAATAAAGTAAATGATGACAAAACTGGATTTTATTTTTCCTGATCCCTTGACATACAGATGAAATAATTCATTTCACACATCCTGGATCAGTGGCTGAGCCTAGGGAATAAGTAGATCTCTAAATATAATATTATACAGAGATGTTTCATGAGGCACAACATTTATTTCATTCTGAAGCAATGGGACACTAAGTCTTAGCAGCACAACTGAATTAATTGGTAGAATTATCAGGTAGAATTATAGATAAAAAAGAACTATTTCTGTTCTATTGTCAGCAGTGATCCTCCACACAGTGGCCAGCTCTGACCTGATGGTTTCCTTTCATATGTGAATTTTCCTGACAGCTATAAATGCTGACCTCTGCAGCAGTGAGGTCTCCTCTTTAATTGGATGGAGGTTTCTTGTTACCAAAATTTACACTAGTAGGCTTTGTCATTTTTCTTTCTTACTTTTACATTTGAGAAAACAACCATATCATTACTAGCATTTCACTTGCTGAGGAAGAAAAAATTGATATTTTATCTTCAGCTTCAAAACCAGCAGACACAGGTCTTTTAATGCACCTTCCAGCCCTTTCTGACTTTGAGGCACATATAATTTCACAGCAAGATACAGGGGAAGCAGAAAGAAGCAAATGGCTAAAAGCCCAGAAAGTCAGAAACCGCCCCCCCCCAAATTGTGATTGCCTGTCTATTTTATAAATATCCTTTGGGCAGTTGATCCATTTTCCAGACATTAAATTATTTTCTATTTGGTTTTATATTTATCTTCAAATGAGACAAATCTGTTAGGATTATGGCTTTACCAAGAGTGCCAGCTCTGTTGGTGAAAAGGTTACTATTTTTTAGCTGTTCTCCTTGAGTGTAAAAAACCTGAATGACTGGTTGTAACTGCTGGATAGCAAAGCAGAACTATTTTTATTCATAATAGGAGGGCTGTGAAAGTGTATAATACTGGAGAAGCTAAAAATATTGACTTTTTCTTATGTTCTTATAATTTCCTCTAATTTAAGGTAAAAAATGATCAGACTGCTCTTTTAGAATTAAATATGTCTGCAGTGCACAGTAGTGTTGCTTCAACAAGATCAAACCAACCACACTGACATCCACATGGTGCCATGGTGCTGGAAATAGGTTGTACAAATTTTCCTTGAATATACCACCATGCTACTACAAGTCTTTGTTTCCTTTTCCCAGAACCAGCTGACCTGCAACTCTCTTGAAGTCTCTGGACTGCACACATTTCCCCCAGGCCTGCATCTGAGCATCCACAAGCAGAGACTGCTGAAGTTTGAAGATAACAGTAAAAACCAGACACACAGGTTTTAGATTGCTTGGTTGGTTTCCCCTTTAAAGACTAGAACATCTAAAATGTTAAATGTAATGCTTTTCCAATATATTTCCAGGTAAATGCAAAAACCGATTTAAATTTGAAGCAAAAGTCCAGGGGAAAAAAAAGTGAAAGGCAAAATGTTAAATATTTCTGCTTTTGTCCCTATTTTTTGGCAAGCTAGACACTTTTATTATGCATTACACTTAGGTATCCTAGTAAAAGAACCTCAAACTAAAACAAATTACTGTGTGTTCTTCTCTAAGAGGTCAGTGTTGTTAGAGATGAGTTCAGAGATGCCAGATACGAGTTTATACAGACAGTCATTGCCCTTGCAGGCTGATTTTGCTCAGCCTCTCTACAGACCCCATTCTTTCTTTTGAAGGCCATTTAGTGAAGGAACTTGTACAGATTTTTTGCCTGGTTTTGGTGAAATATCATTGCAAAGGGCACATTTTCCCAGAAGTATGTGAGCCAGCTACTTCCCTAACATCTGGATATCCCAAGATGTTGCATGTAGACATGCCAATGACTGAGGTAAAGCACAGGGCAAACCTTATCAGCTCCAGGGAAGTGGTCACGGCACTGAGTCCCTGTGACTTGTAGCAAGGGTGGGTTTGAAATCCTGCAGAGATGCCAGCAGTATGGACTGTTATCTAAAGGTATCTTTGAATTTTACTTAAAGGCTGCTTTTCCATGTGCTTTATGCTAAACCTTATATTATCATAACTTATAAATATTTAATGCAAACATGATCTGAATTTTCCATTCTCATTGTTTTTTCAAAAGTGCAATGTGAAATAGCAATATGAGATTAGACAGAGATGAACAACAATGTGGAAAAATTGTATTAACTGAAGGATGGCAAATAGTGTATCTTTTAATTTGCTAGGAATTGTCTACCAAAACATTTACTCTTTGAATTCCAGTAAGAGGGTGGTGACACAATTGTTCAGTATATGTTGCACAGAAATACTCTACTGTAGTCCTGTATATCAAATAAATTAATGGAGAAACAAATTCCTCTTCATGTTATAGAGGAAGATAAACAGGAGTAAAGTGACTTAAGGCCATGACACATAAGTCCAGGCTCAGGATTATTACCTAAGTTTTCAAGTAAAAAAGTTGCACAGATGCCAGGGGAATTGTCCTCTTTCACCAAAAATAAAAATAATGGTGTAATACTAAAAAGCATAAGAGGGACCACAGTAGCACTTTTGACTCTGTCATTTGAGCACTTGATATTGAAAATTGAATAATAGTAAAACTAGTGGATTATTAAAAATAATAGAGTATTTTCTGAAAAAAAAATAATAAAAAAATAACCCCACACTTCATCTATGTGGACACAGCATCACCTCAAGCCCTGTGTGCAGTGTTGGGCACTACAATATCAGAAAAATATTAAGCTATTAGAGAGGATCCAGAAGAGGGCAATGAGGATGGGGAAGAGTCTGGAGAAGCAGCTGTGTGAGGCTGTTCAGCCTGGAGGAGACCTCACTGCAGTCACAGCTTCATTGGGAGGGGAAGAGGAGGGGCAGCCACTGATCTCTGCTCTGTGGTGACTGGGGATAGGACCAAAAGAAACAGCATGAAGCAAGACAGGAGAGGTTTAGGCTGGATATGAGGAAGAAGTTTTTCCCCCAGAGGGTGGTTGGGCACTGGAACAGGTCCCCAGGGCAGTGATCACAGCACCAAGACTGACAGAGCTCAAGGAGTGTTTGGACAGTGCTCTCAGGCACAGGGTGTGACTCTTGGGGTGTCCTGTGCAGGGCCAGGAGTTGAACTTCAATGATGTTTCTGTGTTCTTTCAAACTCAGGATATTTTATAACCCTATGTAGTTTAATTGGAGTGTGTCAATGTTCTCCAGAGTTGGTAAAAATCTTCTGTAAAGAAAGGCAAACAAATGTGCATCAGGTGCAAGAATAAAAAAGTTCCTTTCCTCAACAGGAGTATGAGAATCTATCCTACTGATGATCCTGCACAAAACTCAGGTGATGAGTGATAAGAGTAAAGCTGTCTGAGTGAGCAGAGGAGATGGCAGTGGGCTGGCATGACAAAAAGTCCAACAAACACAAAGGCATATTGAAAGAAAATACCAAGGAGTGCACTAAGAGCAGTTCTACAGCCCCACTAACATTTAGAAGATAGGGAAAATTCCTTCATTTATCAGGGTCAAAACACAGCTGTGCTATTCATCTGTACAGGGACCTCCGTATTTTGATGTCTACAATGACCCGAATTGTGCTGCATTGAATTATATGTCATACACTTGATAATTTGGATCTATTTGTTCAAACAGTGTCCTGGCTTATACGATAGACTTTCTTTTTAACAGGGAATGGCATTGGTGTTATGTTGCTCTGCAAAATAATGGTAATACAAATAGACCGTTTATGTCCTTTCCTTTTGAAATTTATTCTTTTATGTAAAGTACAGTGCTGAAGGATGAAACATGATGTAAATGTATAGAAAAGATGTGAGATCTGTTTCTATCTCTGCCAGTGTTTTTTGCACTATGTGAGGAGACTACATATTATAACTCTCAACATATGATGCAACTTATGGTCTTTGCTGTTTGCAGAACTGGAACAGGGTATCACAAGATCTGAAGCAGAATTTTGTGCTTTATAGACACTCAGGGATTCAGTTTTGCATGTCTAATCTGCCCATTTGAAAATGGAAGATGTTACTTTTCCAGAGACCATAAAAGATGAAGTGCTTCAGCACTAAGGAGCTGAAAGGGAAACAACTTCCCCAAAAGCACAACAATATAAGTGCTTCTACAAAATTATCATCTCTAGTGCTTTGTACACCGAATGCAGACTGTTAGATTTCTTCCATGAACTGGTTATGAATTATTGTTATCTTAAAAAAAAAAAGGGCATTGATGTAAAGGTAATTCAAAGATTCCCTGCTGTGAAAACGTCTAATACTTGGCTTGTTAACCTCCTCCAGAATTACATCTCTAAAATATATTACTGTATGAGGAAGAAAAGACAGTCCAAACGGTCTTGTTCAGGATCAGAATCTTGCATGAAAAATGTGAGGCAGAAACTTCTGAGTCTGATCCAATGGCTCCTCTCTTTCAGAGTCTATTTTGGCCTCTTTTCTAGAAAGGAATTTAAACAGGAGCACTTGTTAAGCAGCGCAGAAAATCTTACACAGCTGCAGTTAGTGAAAGTGCATCTGCTTGCACTTTGAAATGAAACACCTGAAACTTCATGTTTAAGTACTCTAAATATAATAATGATACCTTCAGCAGTATTTCCATAACTAACATTTCTATCAGGATGGCTCACATCTGCTAATCTTTTTACCTTCAGATTGTCAATTTGTCAGAAATAATACTTAACTATCAACTTGAAAGACCATGAATGGCTTTTGTTATGGCTTGCACTTGATTTCTCAAGCATGTTATGACCTTGGAGCCTTGTAACTCAGAAAAAGAATAGAAAAAGTCTAGAAAGTAAATCTGGCATCAATACCAGTTACAGAATTTTATGTACAGTAGTAACCAAAATACTGGTCAGTTTTGCATAGATATTTCAAAGGGAAAAGTAGCCATGCACTCAAAATAACAACAACAATTTCATTCCAGTCTGATAATTTAACTTGAAATCAAAACTTGTTTTTTTTTATTTTCATGGCTTTTTTGTTCCATATTCTACTTCATATGAATTTTTCAGGTGAATGCACTTCTCTTGGCTACCATTTGTGCTAGTCATTCAATTAGCAAAAACTCTTTCATGTGCAGTTTTTGTCAGTGCCAGTACATGTTTTCAACTCCAATTTTGTGTTTGAGAGATTTTGAAAGTGTTGCCAGAGCTCTGTATAAAATATTTAATCACTGAGAGTATCAAAATAAAATTGATTCTCGGTTGGGCTGTTATTAGCATTAATGCTCCTGAGCTAAAAGGAGATGCTATGGGACATATTTTCACAGTGAACTAGATGGCATTTTAATCTTGCAGCCACACTGAGTATAATTGGAGACAGGTGGCTAAAGCTCCACATTCTACTTCAAAAACATTATGTTCTCTCCATTCAGATATGCCTAACAAAGCCCTGAATTCATCCTGTTATATTTTGCCAGCTGAACTTTGCAAAATGAAGGATGACATAGTCTGTAAAGCCTGTGCATTAATTTAGATAAGCCCACGTGGATTTCAGGTAGTTTAAGATCACACAATGCACAGTTACAGTATTATGTGGCATAGATTTCATGCCAGAAAATACCACAATGACCATCTATTCTGACCATGGAATTTCAGACATATTTGCAGTGGAGGGGTGGTTACTTCATCTTGCAGAAGAAAACCTGATTCTGGGGAAGATGGTATTTTGCTCAGAAACTAGATTTATATTTTACGAAGTGGATAATTAAAAATGAAGCATGTGTGATACATAAGAGGAATATTAGATTACTATATAGCCAAAATCTGCATGATTTTGCCCTGGTAATGGTTATGCATTGATTTTTCAGCTGCAACATTGTGACATTATGCCTCTATCACTGCTCCGTGGCAGACAGTGTGGAATACTGATCTGTTCCAAGAAGGTAATTCTTATGTCCTTAACATTAAAATATACCTTAAAATCAGACATCTGGATGAAGAATGCTTGCTATTCTGTGAAACAGCATCTAGAAACTGTTGGTGCATTAGAAAATGCTGGTGTGACATTTGCCAATCCTTGAATTCTGTGTTTGAAATTTTTAAAATTACTTAACAAGGGAGACCATATCCTGTACATTATTGTTCCAGACTTATGCCATCTGTTTCTCATATAAACCATCTGAGAGTTATAAAGCCACACTTAAATAATTTAAATCCCAAACATGTGAAAAATTACTTGCATTTTCAAATCTAACTTGTTTTCAAAAACCTGCTTTCAATAACCCAACTTTGTGGACTAGATGTATCTAGTAACTAGGCATTCATTTACCAAGTCTGCTGAGACTTCTTTTACCTGTCCTAGAAAACTTACATTTGATTTAGTTGGCTGAAAAACTCACTGCAGGGATCTATTTTTAAAGCAATATATATATACAGTTCCCAACTTTTATATCATAAACTATGATTTAAAGCACTTATCCTGAAAAAAGAGGCTTGTTGAATTCCCTTTTCAGCCTTGCAGGGATTCAAACACAGAATATTTCCATGGCTGGTAACAACCCTAGCCAAAAGCTCATTGCTTGGGTCAGGTGAGGAGAACCATTCAGACAATTATAGCCCAAATCTGCAACAAGGCACAAGGTGTGCTTGGAGTCCTTCATTCTTGCTCTTGATGTGAGTGGGGAGAAAGGCTACATTCCAGAACAGCTGGTTAGTTCACAGCTGTCCTACTGCAGTCTGATATCCCACTGTGCAGTAACACAATTTTTTCTCCTCTGTCACATCTGAGTCAATCTTTTTGCTTTTTTGATATTGAACTCACCAGTATTCTTTTCAAGCAAATGATCTTCAAAATAATTATTATATCTTCAAACATGATAGCCAATGCTTCTTAAAAAACCCCAAAACTTTCTCATCCTTATGCCTTGTTACTACATGATAGAAGAGAACAGATTCCAGATTCTCTCCAGTTCCCATTTTTTTGAATGGCTGGAATATCTTGGATGGCATTGATGCCTTGGGTTTTAGCCTTTATATTTTTCAGAATCTTTGCTACTTAGTGTGTAACTCTGAAACTTCATATTAGATGTTAGTAAGTTCTCTTCACAGAGTGGTTAGACAAAACCATCCCTTCCTAGCTAGGGCATCAAGGACAACCAGTACCCAAAAAGCAGAAACAATGGCTAAGGGAAGGGGACAAGCCAGAGGGTTGAGATTTCATAGCCTAGGTCTGTGGTTGGACAATTGACCCCAATATGTAGATGAACCAAAACTTATAAAAGTGTAAAAACTTGTGCTCAGGGTCCATCTTGGATTTGATTTGGGTGTAACCCCAGCCAGCCTCTTGCACTGCCAAGGTGTATCCTTTCAATAAATACGTGTTTTATTCCTTTTGCTCTGTCTAGTCTCTGTTCCAGGTCAGCCTTTCCAGGCAACAGTATTTGTCAGGCACCTCAGTCTTTCTGAAAAAGGGCCACATCTGTAATAGAACACAAAACACAGTGCTGGCAGAGCCCATGGCAAAACTGTGGCCAGTCTAAACTCATGTGCTTTCCAAACACTTCCTGGTCACTGCTCAAGGGTGAGGAGGAGCTGAGGACCATCCAAAAGAAAGGAGACTGGATGCAATTATCCTGCTTTGGTAAGGAGGGAGTAGGCACAGCTGCTGAACACAAGCCCCTTGGTGCTGCCTGCCCTGCTCTCCTGTTATGAAAATGTTGGTGGGTGCCTACACTGGTCAACAGATTTCTTGCAAGATGGCCAAGATTCATAATTCCAGGCATGTGATTTTTATTAGTCTGTGCCCATTGGTACATCTAGCCCAAGTTCCACACAGTGAACAGCTCTGTTCTACGAGTGAGGGTGAGCTGACAAGGTGACTGAAAGGCCTTGTGCCATTATGTATCATTCAACTTTGCTGTTGACAAAAATCCTTGCTCAAGTCCTTTTATGTTGAGAAATGCTGATTAGCACCAATTATCTGCAATTGGTGGATTTATGTACTGATTAAAGCACTTCTCAGTATATCTCTAATGAAAGCCTTCTTCAGCAAATTGACTAAAGCAATGATTTCAAGCTTCCTAAGGATTTACAATGAAAAACCAAACAAAAGTCAATTAGTTTTAACCCTCACTGGAAGTTCTTTTATCTAAAAACTTACTTACTGTAAGCAAGTAATCTATGCAGTAATAAACAGATAGTTCCTTACTAAACATATTCAAAGCTGATGGTGTATACTCATTTATGAGTTCCATAAGAACAAAATGCTTTCATAAAATATACACAAATACATTCTAAGGAATACATATGGTTTTTAACTTCACAGAGGTCAAAACTGAGACTAAGAAACTGATAATGATTTATTTTTAATGAAAAATATGCATCTATATATATACACTTAGTTTGGAAATTAAAGGGCACAAATAAGACTTGCTTTGATGTGGAAAGCACTATATGCATTTTATCTCCTAGACAAACTACATATGATCTTGACAGTCTTTGAAGTTCTATAATAGTCAGAGCACAATTTGTAGCTATTCTGCCAGCCATCAAGTACTTTCCCAGAGAGATGCTAGAAAACCTGGCTGTGTATTCCTGTGCTGCAGATGGAGTGGACAACAGTGTCCTACACTTGGCAAACCCAATAGATGAGGTGGGACACACAGTAAAGGAAGACTAAGATCTCCTTTAGAAAAAGAATTCTGTTCCCATTGATTTGAAATATTTAATTTGGATGATGTATTTTGACTTTATAATTTTGAATGAGATTTATATATAAAAGTTTTATATAAAATATATTTTATATAAAAACAATATGTAACGTTTCATCTAGCCCCCCTTCCCCCAAATAAGTTTCAAAGCTAAACAAAAGATGGACATTTTTTACTTTTCTTGTCAAATGTTGAAGTGAACATATTCTATTGAAACACATTCCCATTTGAAATCTGGCAGGACTCTACTTTGATTAAAAAAAAATGGGGCACCAAATGAATGATAATTTAGATCCCACCATCTAGCTCATTTAAATGACCTAGATCAGATCTAGCTGAAATTGTAGTGGTATAAACTGTCCATATTCCTTCGATCATAAACTACAAATAATTCACTATATCTCATTAAGAATTGAAAATTCATAGAAAGAGGATTTTTCTTAATATTTTCTATTTTATACCTCTTAGAGATCAAAAAGTTGCATTGTTTCATTTTGGAAAAATAAAACAACGAGAGAGATGCCAGCTCAAAGCTTATGTTTATCAGGAACACTTCTTTCACAGTTCAGGTGCACAGCAGCAAATACAGGGACAACATTCTCCTCTCTCTGAACTTTATTGAATTATGTTTCAAAATGCTATTAAACAGAGGTCATCTACATTCTAACGTTTCATTTGAGAATATAAAACAAAAATATTTTTAGGAAACTGGGTCCTAACTTGCTGTTCTCCTCTAAGAATGGATGTATGTTCCTACTCATAAAACAAAAATAATCTTGACCACTGGCTCTTTAGTGACATCAGTTTCTTCTGTTAAGGTTAAGAAATTAAATTCACAGTAATCCACATATTCTAATTTTCTAGTGCTATAGAATGCATAGGATTCAAATATTAATAAAATAATATATGGAGGACTTATTAACAGACTGGTTAACAGAATTCAGTGTTTATGATTTCTGGGTTTAAATCACATACGTGTTGTCACTTTGTAAGCTTCAAATTCCTGTCCAGTTTTGATAAATATACCATTGCCTACCCTAATTATATTTTGGGATCCTAACAGACTTTTTAACAGGCTAAGCAAACAACCTTGTCTGCACAAATGTTCCTTATATCCATGCTATTCACATGAGACAGTGGCCAACACTGTTAGAAGTGACACTATCTAAAGAAGTGTTATTATGCTTATACTTATTAGAAATTTGCAGCCAGTGATGCTATCTTCAGAGGTTTAATTATGCTTACATTCATTAGAGTTCCACACAGCTAGCTCTTCTCCAATTACTAGCAATTTACAACTTTTATTATTGTTTTATCTAGAGGTCTGTCTCATCAAGGTCAAAGCCCTTGCAGTCATGCTGTTCAGCCAGTTCCCCAGAGGTGTCTCCAGATGAGCATTTGGACAAGTTCTGTAGCTCAGAAGAAACCAGGGCCAAGTTTTGAACCCCTGAGATTCTCATAAGCACAAACAGCAATATTTTAATGCTGCTTAGATGGGAATAGTTCTTGCAGAAAATAATTTCATCTTTAATGCTGCTACACAATGAATAAACAGAACATGATCCTGCACACAGTGTTGCTACATATCCTTTCAAATTTCTTCATGATTGCTGATTATTTTTATAGTGTTACATAACTGTACTTCAGGACATAACTAGCATTACAAGTCTGGAACCCTGTGATTCTGTAACAGCTTCAGTGTGTGCCAGCTCTCCAGTAATCCCCTTCTCCCTCCCACTTGTGATGTGAGAACACCTGGACCAAGCAGAGAAATTGTTCAGAGGAACAACAATGTCAGAGTTATGCAATTCAGTAACTTTCTTCAGGACACCAGTGATTTTTCTATCCTCATTTTAAGGACTGCTGTGGTGACTAGAACAGTAACAGTAATAATAATTAACCATGTACTTTAATTTGCAGTAGATGAGAAAGAAAGGTAGAAAGTTTAAAAATTTGTCAAAATATTCATTTTCTACATTCTGAGTATGTTTGGCCAGAACTAGCATTGTCTCAGTTTAACATTCGGAAGAAAATCCAGAAACACGTATTGATGTTAGGAGGAGGTGCTAGAAAAACTTGTTGTCATAGCCAAAAACCTAGGGGTTCAGAATAAAGATTATGGGGCTCTTTCAGTTCTTTGATTTATACTAAAACTTTTCTTTTCCAAGAGCCAAAATATTTGATATTAGAGTCCCCATCTAACAGGCATTAGTAACACTTTACACAATATTACTAAAATATATTACATCTGAGGCCTTTCAGGGGAAAAATGCCTCAATTGTTTCCTGTTGAACTAGAGTTTCTTTACAAATACCTAAAGAATTCTGGAGTAAAAGTAGGAAAAACTCAGTTTAATACCAAATTAAAAGCTGAAGGACTGACAACAGTTAGCCCTGATTCCTGGAGGCATTTTAAGCTTAAGGTGCAATAAAAGACAACACATTGTCACCAGCTTTTTCAATATTCAGAGTTTCTAAGGAAGTCTTTCTGACCCATGCCTTATTTTGATATAGAATAAATGTACAGACAAAGATAAAGCCCTCACTGAGTGTAATCAAATTATCCACAAAAAGGTGCAGTTGCAGCTAATCCTTCAGTCATGACACACGTTGGAACTCGTGACAATCTCTTGTCGTAGAAGGAATGTCTCTGCCCCTACTCTGGCCAAAGAATTGAATGAAAATTAAGTCAAAGCTCTAGAATAATTATTAAAATATCCAGAAGTTGAATTATTTGGGGTATGTCTATTGCAATAAAACATAAAAACTGACACTGATACTACTAACAGTGAATTATTCAACAGATGTTACACAAGTGCATGGTCAGAAGGTCAACTCATGTCAAAAGGTTCATAGAGTGTTTAGGCCAAGTTCTCAAAGCCTGAGATGTTTACACAAAACTCAGGAAAAATCATAGCCTGTATATTTAGTTTAGAAGCTACACATTTAGTGTCACAGTCTAGGATATGAGCAATTGTCTTCAAGATGTAACACATGCAGAAACTGTTGCTAAAGAGAGAACTAACATCAGAAAAATAAATGGAGAAAGAACATTAATCAGAAGTAGTTCTACAGTCACTGAACAAAGCACAATTTACCCTAAATTACCCCAAAAGAATTTCATAATGGTGAGAAGCAATTCTGTTGTGACTTAATATAATCTGCCCTCCCTGAGCATTAAGCTCTGTTTTCCTCTAATTAAAGCTATGCATTTTCTTACCTGTGTTTCATATAGCTACTTTTAAAAGTGTAGCTCTTGCATGGTGATTCAGACTAAGTATTTGGTGCAAATGCACATAAACTGTGCTAACAAAAAGTTCAAGTGTTAAAAACCCCAAGATTTAATTAGTAAAATCTAAAGCAAGTGAAAAAAATTGCCTCATTACTGAAATATACATTCAATATTATAATTTACTTATATACATAACTCAGCAGATGCACAGCTATGTTTGAGTTACATTTATTTTATATTTAAAGGAGTATTGTTAAAACAATATAGAAAGCAGTGAAGCTAAAGCAACAAACCAACAACTCAGATAAACATTGCTTGCATTTACAGGCTGTTCAGGATCCACATGGTAGGAAAAACCTACCCCAAACTAAAGAATGCTCAGAAGTTTAAACTCAAAACTGGAAAAATACCAGCTCACAGAGGAATTTTCACTGAAATAGCAATTTCTTGAATCAGCTGCCCTGGAACCCCTGTGCCCCATATCAGCCCCTGCCCCATTGATGCTGCAGGTCCCAGGTGCCTGCAGCCCCGCCCTGCCGTGGGTCCCTGGCCCAGGGCTGGGGCTGCCACCAGCATCCCTCTGCTGCTGGGCTGGGCCCTGGCTCAGGCTGCACTGCTGGCTCTGACTCTGTGTGAGCCCAGCCATGCAGAGCATAGCCACAGGGATGTGGTGGCTTTTCTGAAGCATTGCAATAGCAAACAAACTTCACTGTAATAATTATGTTGAGACAGACATGATTGGCACCAACACCAGCCTTTTATAAAAAGCTTTTCATGTCTTCTTTCAGGCAACTCTGACTCTTTTTCTTACAGGCAGCTCCACACAGCACTGACTTTTTCCTCTCTGCAAATCCTCTTCTTCCTTCTTCACAACTGGCTAAACCCAACCTGCCCCTTACCCAGCCAACTAATCTTGTCTGTCCCTCACACAACATCTTCTTACCTTGTCTGTCCCTTCCATGACCACCTGCCCCTTCCTCCCCACAGCACAGCCAGCAGGCTCCATCCTGAGCTCCAGCAGACTCTGGGTCTCAAGCTCCAGCTGCTCCACTCTTTTGTAACACCCGACCTCATTGGATAGGCACAGATGTTTAAAATCCTTGGTAATCTTTACAGCTGTAATTGATTGGGAAATATTGCCTTCTGCACTACCCTTACACTCTCTCTTCCCACACTTCTCCATCCCTGCCTCTGCTCCTGCTGCCTGTCAGCTCCCAAGGGTGGCACTTGTGCTGCCTTGTTGACATGTGCTCAATCTGCTCCTGGTGTGCTGCTCTTTTCTAACACCAGCTGAGCTCCTGAGTGTGATCACATCACCCCAGCGCTGGTGGAAGTCAGAACAGCCTGTTCCAAAGAGAGACAAACACTGAAATCCCATGTCTCAGCACCTGGAGTGGTGAGCTCCTGCACAGGCCTGGGTTAAAAGAGTCAGAGGTTGGTGCCAAATGTGGAGAAGGTAGCTGAAAGCCAATCCCTTCTGAACATAAGATACAGTTTTAGAAAAAAAAACAATTAACAACTTGAGGTGTCATCCTGCAGGCTGTGTTGCTTCTTCATGAACCTATACCCACTTTCAAGATAAAATAGATCTCTTCAGGTGTTTTCCAAGTGTAAAATGGAAAAATCTGAAAAGCACAGTAGATTAAAAGTTTTAGGAATATCATAGACCATTAGAAAACAAGGATTAGGGAAAATTTGAATCTGCCAATAGAATGAAATGAAGCCTGACTAAATCCAGAAATAATAAGAAAGACTTTCAATTTTTATTAATAAGCCAGATCAAATCAACACTTTATGTTTATTTGTGAAAAGAAAATAGTTTCCGCAGAGCCATCTGATACCAGGAGAAATCAGTGAGTGAGAGCCCTCATGGCAGTTTTCTTCTCTCATTTGAGCAGAACAAAGAAGCTGTGTTATCAAATTTATCATCTGGCAACCCATAATATATTCAGATTTCTGAAGTAAACATGCACCTCTCCATTAAATTAAATTAAAAGCTTGCTTGATCATAAATTCATGGAGATTAGAGGTCAGTGGGTGAAATAATTAAAGCTATTTTAGTTGCCACTTTTAGTTTGGAGGGAAGAAAGTAGTTTTATTCATCTAGCAGCAGAGGATATAGTTTTGGGCTTTAATTTGATCAGGAGAGAAACTAGCTTTACACATCTCTGAAGTAGAAAATTGAGGGTAACTGATTAATTCCCACAGTTTTAGTCACTGCAGGAAGCTGCATAGTGCAAGGCTGCTGATTGTATCGTAGTCACCCCGGGAGCAGGGGTTTAGAGGTGGCCACTGCTCTAAGGAGAAAACTCCTCGGGTTGCAGATGTGTCACCATCAGAGGCTGGGGCTGGAGCCTCCCCTGCTAATTGCTGCTGCCCCCTCCTCCTCCTCTGTGCCCTGCTGCCACCTCTGCTGACCTGAGCAAGTGCTGCCATTTGAAGAGCTGCAAAAATAAACAGCTCCAGCTAGCTCAGCTTATTTTGGCTGCAGCAGTGGATCATAGGATAGGGAGGTGATTTCCACAGGGTCTGGTGGAAGGCAGTAACTTGTCAAGCTGCTGGGACTAATTGGAGTTTTCTCCTGGCAGTCAATCACTTCAGCTCATTCCTCAAAGGCTGAAGCTCTTGTCTGAAACAAGGTTCAAACATGCAAGCACAAGAGAGCTTTTATTTCCCTCTTTCCTCTTTTTTTCTTTTTTCTTTTTTTTTTTTTTTTCCTAGATAGGTATAGGGGGAAAAAAAAGCTTGTTTTTTCCCCTAGGAATTTCCATTAAAAAAAAAAAGAGTTCATTATTTTGTTCATGCAAATCCGTTATGTGAAAACATTCAACATCCAGCAGCTCTGCTCTTGTAAATCAGGATCCTTTTCTATAGATACTGTGGATGTTTCCATAACTAAATCCTGGAAAATACTACAAAGTTGATACTAAACACAGTCTCAGAGGTCTCTTACATGAGACTTTCTGTCAAAAATATACTACCCAAAATTTTATTTTTCTTCTACATTATTATAGTAGATGAGACTGAATTATCACAAAGGAATAAGTACAACAAAATCCAGCTGTTTGTTTACTGAAAACTAGTAACTTGAATGATATGACTCTTCAGGGGTTCATAGAGCTGCAAGAGAAAACTTACAGTTATGGAAGTGCATTTTTTATTTCTTCCACATAAATAACTAGGACTCAATACCTACCACCCTGTAACTTCTCTGGCTTGGGGGAAAGCACAGATGATAAAAACATAGGAAAAAAGAGTAGAAACATAGATTAGGAGATTTTATGTACTGAAGGCATAGGGAGAAGCATGAAAAAAACACATAGAATAAATGCTATTAATTTTATTTTATATTTAGTAATATGTGTTACGAGATATAAGAGTGACAAGAAAAATACAGAAGAAAGAAGTGGGGAGAGGAGGATTCCTTCCACAGCTAATTGATAGAATTGTCTTTCAGCATAATCCTCTCACTCTGATCATGCTGGAGACCAGAGGTATCCTACATGCATTTTGTTCTGTAAATGATTTCCTGATCCCTACCCCTTTCATGTTTTCTGTACAGAACACTTAATCTAGGAAAAAACATCAATCTGAAACATGCTGGCCTTAATTTGATGAACTTCAGTATTCAATCAGGCCTCTGACTCAAATCACATCCTCCAGCAGTTTCCTGGTTGGGGACATTACCTGAATGAGTTCTGGTGAGCTTTTTTCTTTCTCAATCAAGCATTCACAGCAGTTGTATGCAGCCTTTTTCACCAAATTCCATCCCCCCCCTCCATTTCCCCCCCTTTTGCCATCAGTGTGTTCCTTT
>JAOTQP010001546.1:100342018-100369264 GCA_026413545.1 Cichladusa arquata
CCTCCATTTTCTCCCTTTTCCCATCAGTGTGTTCCTTTGGGTGTTCAGCTGTTGGAAATCTCTCGTGTCTGCCTAAAGCTCCCCTGCATCAATGAGGGATGGAAGGGAAGCACACAGGAGCTCACAGGGAGATTTATGCAAGAGGATTTCCAGGGAGTCATAGAGGAGGGCAAATATCTAATGAAGGCTCTTAGTGTGGATATCTCCAGCCAGGTAAGAGAGGAAAGATTGTTATCTCAGGGTCAGGAACTACCTTTCAAAGAGGACTTTCTCCATGTGGTCATAAAAACTGGTGTCTGAATTACTCCAGGATGTGTATTGTGTTTTTTCTCATTTGAGACATCTTTAGACTAGATGAATCACCAACAGAAATATCTGTTTCTTTCTACTAAATTTAAAGGTAAATCTGTTTGGACTTCAATATTCAATAGCAAATTTTTTTTTTTAGTTGATAAGACCTTGATTGATTTATGAGTTAGCAGGTGATATGAAGAATGAAAAGTGTAACTTAAACTGAGTTAAACATGGCAATCAGTTTTTAAATATCATAAAGTCAAGTCTGTTTTGCCCATGACAGTCACTGCTGAGTGATCTCTCCCTGCCCTTGTCTCAACCATGAGCCTTTGGTAATATTTTCTCTCCCCTGCCCAGCTGAGGAGGGCAGTGACAGAGCAGCTTTGGTGGGCAGCTGTCATCCAACCAGGGTCAGTCCAACACACACTAAAAAGTAACCCAATAGTGCTGGACCTCTTATTTGAGCGATTTATCAATCAGGGTTCTCTCCTTTACTCTTTGTTCTCAAATATGTACAGGCACTTTACCTTAGAAATACAATGGGTTCCTGTTTTCATGTGTAGCTCCTGGCAGGGGGTTTGGGGAGGGAGAAGGAGAAGAGGGAGATGGACATTTTATGCTGTTCATTTTTTTCCATATTTACAGCACCCTCAATTGCAAAGATTAATCTTGAAATTGTCAAAGTTTTTGTTTTTCCAAAGGCAAAATGGACCATTAAAATGCACATTTAGAATAAATGAACCAAGTTGCCTGCAGACCTACTGTGGACTTTAAAAATGATTAGTTTTGCTGGTATTCTAAGCACTGACTTTCAGTTTATTGAAATGCTAATGAAATTTTGATTATAATATAAAATATATTTTTTTCCTCTATATCATTATTAATGCCATTCCAGAGACTAATGTTGCAACCAGAATGCTTCATTTTTCATTAATCCTCCAGTTCAGTGCTGAATTTACATATAAATCTCCCCCTTTATCTAGTTTATGTCTTACAGCTCCACTGAGTTTAAATTGTATCTAAAACTTTATGACAGCAGAAGTATATTACTGCAATTAAAATACCAATGAAGTAACCTATAGCACCCTTTTCACTATTGTTTGTACCACTCTGCAAGACACAGCACTAAAGTGAGCATGGGCTCTTCTATGGTTTAACTGTGCACAGGGAGAATCTAGCCACAGTGCTTGAAGAGAAAGGTTTGATAACATTAATCAACGCAAATAGAACAAAAGCAGAATGGGTACAGAATCCCATTAATCATGGAATTAATTCTCACAGTGCCCTTTTCCCCCTTCCCTGTCACAGCTAGGCCATGTAATGAGGATTAGTTTTGTTACCACCTCTGTGTTGCCTCTAGTTCTGCTCTCACTATCAGCATCTAAGCTCCTGCCAGTCATTCTTTAAGAAGCCTAACTACTGTTTGCCATCTATTTTTCTCTCTTACTCTCACTAGGCTGAGGAAATGTGGATGAAAGTGTGCTTTATTCTAGAAAATAGAACTTTTCATCAGATGAGGATGGCATTCTTCCCTCTGCTGGGTGCTTAATTTGGATGCACATTGCGGCTTTCAGAATTATTACCTGCTATAAATCCTACTGTGGAGCTGGCAATGTCAATGCAGGTTGATAAAGGTTTTAGCTGTCTTCCCTATCCTCAGAGTAAGCTTGGGGGAAAAATGTTACATTTTTCTTGATCTGTTTCAGTGTTTTCTTCCCTCTAGAGAGATCTGACTTACTTTTCCCTGACTTTTTTTCCTTTTTCTCTGACTGTCTCTTATTGTAGTGAAAATTGCTTGAAAACCCAAATCTATGTGGGAGATGAGAAGAACCGTGTGAGTCATGATTTGATTACCAAGACTCTTGCATATGAACACAATGATTCACCAAAATCCTGGACTTCTTGTTCTGTGGGTGGAGTCTTTTACCAGCTATTGATACTTGGTTGTTCCCTACTCCACTTTTCTGATCAAAAACTAATTTGAGATGTATATGCACGCACCTAAATATCCTGATGAGTTCAATCTCATCTAGATTTTGTCAAGCTCACTATCATGTCAGTAGAACTTGGATAGTGAAACACAAAGTATATTTTTACAGAATGAGATGTAATTTTTCAGCATCCAGTGTATCCACAATGTATCTCAGAATCTGAATTTAATTTTTTTCCTGCATGTATTAATAGATAAATAGATTAGCAGATAAATATTACCCTGATATCACTCATTTGGATATGGGAGGCATTGGGAGGATAAAGGATGTTTGATGGAGTGATATTCTTTGTCTGCCTTCAAAGTCAGACACTTGAAAGGTTTTTCTAAGAGTAAAGAATTAAGAGCATATGTTTTTCAATTACATTAAAGTCTAATATTTTTACCTTTTAAACTCCTGGTGGATAGGGTATTTCACCTAAACCTGGCAATTTACAATTCCTGATAATGCAAAGTTTACCAGGATTTGTCTTTTAGCAAGGGAAAGAGTAATTTTTGGTTAACTTTAATTTGATTTTCTTTTTTTTTTTTTGTTTTGTTTTTGTTTTTTTTTTGTTTTTGTTTTGTTTTTTTGTTTTTTTCTTTGAAGCTTTTTCTTTATAGGAACTAAGAAATGGTCCCACTGATGCACCAAATTTGTCCCAGAACACTCAATATTCTGATTTAGTTTTATATGAAAGTACTGAGACTCCCACTGACCTGAGAGAACAGAGTCACTTTGCTGCTACCAGCTGTAGGATATTATTTATGCTGCTGTTATCTGGGAGAACTAACATATCTTTGATAGAAAATGCTGAGACATAGAGTTATTTCAGAGAGCATTACCAACTTTATTTTTAAATGCAAATCTTTCATTCTGTGTGTGGTGAATTACCGTGCAGTTTTTAATCTTTATTTCAAGGTGTCTTGAATGTAAGTGAGCATTGTTTGGTATTTTTCCTTTCTATTTCTCATTCTTCTGTTCTGATGCTGTGCTGTATTCTCAATACTGACTTCTGTCTTGCTTACAGAAGTTTTTATTCAGCAACTGCATTTCATAGGACTTCATGGGTATCTGCAGCTGGGCTCCCAGATGTTTGTCTTGGTGGCCCAAATAGCCACCAAATAGCCAAGGATGCATGGGAATGAAAGAAAAAGAAATCCTGTCTTGGTTCGTAGTGTAGGGATGGACCTGCTTTGTGCTTCCAGCACAGCCTTGCAGCTGCTTTGAGCTCCATGAACAGGGTTTAGGATCCTGGAGGATCTGTGCTTACCCCCTCAGCTTTTATGGCCTCTCTGTTCTGTGACTGTATTCAGAAAACAAACATACACTGGTATTGCCTGCACATGAACAAAATGCCTGATTATCTATAACACACATATGATTTTCCTCCTGCCTTGTCCTAAAGTATCATCCTAAGGACCATGTGAGCTACTGAAGTTTTCCCCATGCTAATGTGATTCTAGAGAATATATAAATGTGTCCTTTGAATAAGCCTCCATAATTTTGCTGCAGCAATAGCTGCACTAGTATTTAAACCAGAGAAGAAACCTGAAAATCAAGAAATACCAGGAAAGAAAGCAGATAAAAGGACAAATTGGGGTGAGCTATTAGAAGCCTGATAATTTTAAAGAGTCTCAAAATTTCATGAAGTGGGAAATAGAGGTGGAAGAATCTGATGGAGTGTTGAAGTCTAAGGGGAAAAACCCCAAATGGTAGATGTTTAATAACCCACCCTAAAATCTACTAACTCAGAATATCAACAGTTTATTTCCAGGTTTGACAGAGTTATATTAAAAGCCAGGTAGAAGAGATGACTTCTGAGGAGAGAAAATAAATAACATGTGGCCTTTACTTTTGAGGGATGAAGTAGAAGAAATTCACAGAAAACTCAGCAACTCCCCCCAGACAAAAGAAAGCACATGAGTAGATAAATAGATCAAAGGAATAGGACTGCTTTCCATGGCTCCTTCTGACATGCTAAGGATGTACACTACAGAGCCTCATAGAGTTCTTCTCTCAATTAAAGCTCAAATAGTAGACTGTCAGCACCACATCATTTTCTGACACATTGCTGTTACTGTTTTTGATAGATAGATTTCTGTCAATAAGTTAATTCCAAGAGCACTTTCTGCTATGTCACTAGCAAGAGTGTCAGTGCAGTGTTCTGTCTGTGCAACTGCAGGAATGACATACACTTGTTAATTCTGGCAGCACTGTACATGCTGGAAATATCTTGTTTGTCTGCCCAGGGAGTGATGGAGTCACCATCCCTGGATGTGTTTAAAAACAGACTGGATGTGGCACTCAGTGCCATGGTCTCATTGAGGTGTTAAGGCATGGCTTGGACTTGATGATCTTGAAAGTTTCTTCCAACCTAGTGATTCTGTGATTCTTGATCTGAAACATTTATCATCCCATCTGGTCCCCCCAGTTAAGCAGAGATGGTATAAGACAATGCTTTAATGACAGACTTTAATGAACAATTTAGAGCCTTCAACTCAGTGGTGGGAGCTGCTTAGATATTCTTTTTTTGGAGGCAGTAACAGATGTGCAATGAAATAGCAGGGTTCATTCTGTCTGGTCATTCTGTGAACAAAATATCCCTCTGCAATCTTGTCTCAGAGATGCAACGATGGAAACACTCTCATCACTTTAATCCCCAAACTCTTTGCAGCATGAAAAAGGACCATGATTTAAAAAATAAAATGAAGAGCAACACAAGAAATATCTGCAGGGAAACACATTGTCTTGCTCAAGCTGCCTCTCAGGTCCTTTTCTGTGCAGCAGATTGTGCTACTCATCTGAGTAACCAACACACAATTGGGTTATTATGAGACCCATATGAACAACTTCTCATTGCTTCAGTGCCTGTTCACTGCCAACACTTTTGACAATTAAATGTACTGATTCACCAAGTTTCTTATCATACTCTCCTCAGAAATGGAAAGGAATAATACCTTCAGTTTGAGGCAAACTGGCTTTCAGTTAATGCTTTCATTTCCTTACTAGGAGTATTTAAATGTTTTACCTAACAATGAGCTTGTGGAGCTGCCTCTGCACAGCACCTTGTGGAAGCAGACTAGCAATAGATGGTATTTAGTCATGCTTTGTAATTAAAGGGTTATTTGAATTATTCCAGAGTCTCTCTCATCCCAGAGAGAGAAAGGAAGCTGCTGTAGGTCCATGTTCTCCCTGCCACAGTGGGGCTGAGCACGTATTCCCAGCTGGTGCATTTGCACACACACACAAATGCATGGGCAAGCACAGAGCAGCACAGAGAGGTTCCAGCACCCCCACAAACACCCACAGCACTCACACTGACATGAAGATCAGAGATGGCTTTGCCTCTTCCTTCTTCCAGGACAGCTGGGGTTGGAGTCAGGGTATACACACACCCTCAGTATGGATTCACAAAAACACATCTTGAATCCTAACACACATTTTAAATCCATCCAATATCCCTGGCCCATTCCCACACACAGACTGCAGCCTTAGGTATTTCCCCATATGGATCTCCTCCTGCCTAACACTGCTCTAATCTGAAGTTCAAGAGCAATTTTCACCCAGCGGCTCAGGGAGTTACCCAAACAGAAAAGGATTAGGATGTGTTTAACATGAAGTTACAACAGGCTGCGATAATCAATCATCTGATTTACCAGGCTTATGCCTACTTTTCCTTTCTATTCCACTTCTTTTTCTTGCTGACCCAGCTTGATCCCTCACTTCCCCTACTTTTGTTCCTTCCTCTAAATGTTTCACATGTTCTTACAGTCCCCTTGTAGACAACCCATAGTTTTATACCATTTTCAAATTCTCTCTGTTGTCCCTCAAAACCCCCTTCTCCCTGCATCTGAAAGTAAGTACTGTACCCCTTTGGAAGATCATTCCCCTTGGTTTGTATGGTATTCCAGGAAGACAGCTTCAATCTTTCCCTGAGTTGTCTTGGCAGGTGGGACAAGGGCTAATGGTCTAATTGTTCTTCTTTGACAATCTGAAGCTATCTGGTTTGGTGTGCTCCATATTCACTTACCACGTTACTTGCTGGGTGCCTTGGCCTTCTATCATTCCTTGGATGCTCGCTGAGTCTTTATTTCCACTGTGCTTTGCTTTTTAAACATAATCTAATAAGAGCAGGTGGTCTCATCTGTCGTCACACAAATGCATTTAAATGTAAAATATATATGTTTTATTAGAAGGAATATAAATAAGATGTTATGCACATGAGGAACATGCTTTTTAAGCATTTTTTCATGCACAAATTTTCAAGAACTCTATGTCTTAAAATGTTGAAGACATTTTGAAAATCTTGTCTATATGAAAGTGTTAGTCAATGTAGAATGGTATTCTGATAATTATGATTTTCATTCGCAATCACTTCAAAATCTTCAGAAATTGTAAAACTCATGCATTTTCAATTTTGAGTTTAATTCACCTTACTTTTATTTATCAATACAATCTCATATATGAATAATTTCTTTTATAATTAAAACAAACATTAAGTGCATCTATGTCTGTAAAATACTTATATCTTCTTTGTATCAAGGAAGATAGAATGATAGTATAAAAATTAATTGCTTCAAAAAGTTAAAAAAATTAAATCATTCATGCCCTTTCTAAAATTTTTCATAAGCCTGATGAAATACAATAAAAATGCAAGGCTATGACTGCATAATTTCAACATGAAAGGGTGGAATAATGCATGAATTTAGACAGTCAAGCAGAAGATAGGAGTACAAATGACTGCCATATATCAAAACAGTCTTCTCGTGACTGCTGTACATCCTCATGAAGCTCTCTTTTCCTTACACACTAATTAGGCAATAACAGCAAACTTTGGTTAAAATGGAAAGGCAGTCTTATTTTTATCTTGCAAGCCTGACAAATCAATCAACTCATTTTTAAGGGTCTTAATTCAAAAATCCTTCAGCACTTCTTTCTTTTAAATTTATGCAGTGCTTCAGGATTCAGAGTGAAAAGAACACTGCAGTGTAATCTCCAGTGAATAACTGATATGCTCACATGCATATAGGTCAATGAATGCTTTTTAGAATTTATGCTGGTGTAAAAATATTGACTAAATTTAGCTGAATCATCACTTCATTCCTTTTTTTTCCTTGCACCAGACATAAATGAACACAGGAGTTTTAAATGAGGCTTTCTTCTTTTCATAGACATACCTTTTGAATTTCATACTTAATATTTTTGTCTGATACGTCTGTTGTAGGTTCCACTGGATAAATACAGTTTTCAGAGGCCTAGGGGGAAAAAGCACCAAAAGGTTAATATTGTTCTTAAAAAGAAAATATATAATCTGCAAGGTGATGTATGAATACTGCCCTTTACACTTATGTTCAGTGTCAGACTTTATTGGAAGAATTCAGGTCAAAAGTAAAATGTCTAAATTTAGTTCAATGCAGTTAGTTCTTCTGATGAGACATTATAGAAAATTTTGTGGTCAGACTGCATTCATTTGTTCTTGGTATCATGAACTGCATAAAAATAATGGAATTCAACATATTTGGGGCTCACCATCAAATTAGTGTTTGGGAAACTAGATTCACAACATTATCTTGAATTTTTCAGCTGTCATTTTAAGCCCTATATCCATAATTTAGATTTACAAATTCATTTTCAGCTACCATTCAATTCTAGCAGCAGCAGAAGGTCTCTAGTTTCCAGAATATTACACAGAAATCATATAAGCTGTTTTCTCCTGATGGTGTGCATCATCTTCATGCCCATCTCTTCAAAGGTACAAGCATCAGTATATTTTCTGCCCAAATCTGCTGACAGACTCAGTGAAGAAAGGTTCTTAGAGCTTCCATACCTCACAATCTCTACAGACATGACTGGATTGCAGGTGATATATTTTGTCCAATTTACTCAGTGATTAAAAGAATGTCAGGTGTGCTGCTTCATTCCTGTCTTGAGCCTACTGGGACTCAAACCCCCCTCCCACATTTCTGAAAGAAGATGAATCTCTGTTCCCTGTTCCCTCCTGCAACATTAGAGGAGGTGCTCAAATCCTAGTACTGTAGTTGCTAAATCTCTTTTGAATCCCATTGAAATAATTCCCTATTTTCAGTGCTGGAAAGTGTCTCTGTTCTTAGATTACTCTCTCCTTATATTTTCTATTAATTAATGAAGTTTTGCAGTATTGCACAGGATAAATATATCTTCTTGTATCTGCCCACAGTTTTGTTTTGTAGATAGATGAATTAATAGCTCAGTTTGTTTCAGCATTCTTATGTCCAAGAAGAAAACCACTGAAAAAGCCATTTAGCACCCTGTTGCCTCCCCAGAGCAGTGCAACATTATTCCCTATTGAGCTCCTCACAGTATATTTCCAGCTATAAACTTTTTTTCTTTTGTTATACTTGTAAAATTGATTCATTCCAATATGCCTAACTATCCTTTCATGAAAAATATTCTGAATAGGATTTACATATCTAGAATTGAAGGATTAAAACCAAATAACTTGACTCATTTAAATTCTCATGCTAGTTAAGAAAAATGTACTTCTAATGAACTACATGTATTTCTGTGCATATCTTGGAAGTATGCCTGTGGTTTTATACAAAAGATGCAAAGGAGCATTTTTCCAAATGAAACTAGTTTAAATTCTTTGTAGATCAATTATTCATATAGCTTGGGTTTGGCCTGTAATTCTTTTCAGCTTTTTTTTTCTCTCTTGCAACACAAAGCATGGTAGAATTAAAATGAAAAAAAATATGAATGAGCAACTGATGTATTCAGAAGCAGTTTCTCAAGTCAAAAAGAAGTTTTCATCTACGTCATAATGTAAAAGAGAGATAAATTGTTTAAATCACTCCGTGCATGAATGACAGATTGGTGACCTTTGCAATATACTAATGGTTGCACATTTATTAAACTAAGACTAAATTACTCAAATAAATCTGAAGGGGAGTGTTACTTGTAAAATGTTTATAATTTTCTTTAATCAGCATGTGAGAAATAGACAAATTGCTCCATTTGAGAAAATATATTCAATGACTGGTAAAATTCATTCTGGAAAAGAGCATGTTGACTGATGAGAGGGAGGGAAAATATTGGTTATCTATTTTTTACAGTCATCACACCCATAACAGTTCTTAAAATTCAGAAGAGAAGTGAATAATGTTTTTAACCATTCCTTGTCACAAATATACTTAGAAAGAGAAATCAAGAGTTCCACATGGCTTCCAATTTGTCTTGAATATATATTGCAAATACAGATGTATTTGTAAAGGCACATGGAGATTGAAAAGATTCCTCTTATAAGCTTAGCACTTGAGTTATGAGAGTTGAAACATTCCAGAAAAGATAGCTCCTGTAGATCCATACAAATTCAGTCTGAAGGGCTGGACTGATATCACAGAAAATCTCAATAGGGAGCTTGATTCGGCTTCCACCAAAATATGTCTGAATGCCTCAGATACACTGGGTCTTAATTACAGCTGGCTAAAGCTGGGTTTGGCTTTGCTAATGAAAAACAAATATAGAAAAGCTATAGATGAAATTAAAACAAAACCTGCTAACTTTATGAAATAAAGATATCATAGAACAATTTTGATTGGAAAAATGCCTATAAGATCAGTGAGTCCAATAGTTTACCTTTCACTGCCACATCTACCACTAAACCTTGTCCCCAAGTGCCACACAGAACCATAGAATTGTTAAGTTTGGAAAACATCTTTAAGGTCACCCAGTCCAACTGTCAATCCAATGTCACCACCATGTTCACCATTTAACCATGTCCCTAATGCCAAAATAACACATTTTTTGAACACTTCCAGGGACCAAGACTGAGCCATTTCTCCAGGTAGGCTGTTCCAATGCTTAGCCACCCTTGGAATGAAGAAATATTTCCTAATATCTAATTGAAACCCCCCTGGTGCAATTTGAAACCATTTCCTCCCATGCTATCACTCGTTACATGGGAGAAGAGGCTGTCCCCTCTCTCACTCCAACCTTCTGGTCAAGCAGGACCTTGATTCTTATCCATAAACACTCAACCCTATTCTTCAACATGATTAAGCTCTAGATGACCAAAACAATCCCTAATTCTCTCCCACAATCCCTCTCACCTTGCTACCTCTTTTGAAGAATTTATATCCATCCACAGCAGCACTCCAGTTGTGTGAACTAAGAACTATTTTTGCATTATTATGGAATTTAGTTGCCTTAAGATAGGTATTCCATAGGATTGAGCCTCCCAGAATTCTGAAGCACCTCCAGCACACCCTTGTCTGACAGGAGTGATGCATACACCCATTAGATACCTAGCTTAAAATGAATTAAATCAACCCCAAGAGTAAGAATAATTTAATATATTTCCGGGCATTTAAATATAAGACAACTAGTTTAACCTTGTCACCTAGACAATTATTGGTAGATAAGCAGGTAAATCAGGTGAGCAACTCATATCATATGAAGATATGTATCTAGTTAAATCTCTGTATTCTCCAGTGGTCTAGTTGTTAGGATTTGCTCTTTGGTGTGGCTTGGTTTGGTTCCTGGTCAGGGAAGCAGTCAAGGAGACCAGTGTGTGTAGGGCATGAGGATCATGCAAGAGGACACTTCATATTTTACATCTGTCTCAAAAATATAGTCCCTTCTTACCAACATTTACACTACTCTGTCTCTGTACAGATTAATAAATTCTCATCAGCTACTATCTCCTGTCCCTTAACAGATAGATACTGTTCTCTCATTCCATGAGCTTCCACCACTCCCCTAGGTGTTTATAAGGCTTGGACCCCTTCTGTCAAGGCAGGTGATCAGCACAGAAGAAGCAGCATGTTCAAGGGTTGGGGGTCTAAACCCCAGCTTGGCTTGAGTTCACTTGCCCAATTCCTTAATAACTCACTCTGCATCTATTCGAGTTGTTCCTGCTACATTACTTTCTACAATCCCACATCACAGACTATTTTCCCCTCAACCTTAAATTTCTTAGATGCACAAACTGGACCTCCCAGTCCTTCTGCATTAGTCACCAAGTACACATGGATCCCTGAGAAAAGACACAGTGTCTAATGATAAACCAGGATTTAATGAACAGCTAGGTGTACCGCTATTTTTTCCTATCTTCCTATTTTTCTTTGTCTGTTTCTTTGGCTTGTAAAATTGCCATTTGGAATAAAAATTTACCCTCTTTTCAAGTTTGTGCTTCGTGACTCTGTAGACGACTTGCAGGCAAGAGCAATTTACAATAAAGGAATTAAATATCAGTTTTCATGCTTCAGCAGTTTCTATTCCACATTAAAAAGCAAACTATGTTAAGATGAATCACAGAATTATAAAATCACAGAATATGCTGAGTTAGAATGGAACCATCAGGATCATCAAGTCCAAGTCCTGGCTCTGTGCAGGACATCACAAGAGTCACACTGTGAGACTGAGAGCCTTATCCAAATGCTCCTTGAACTCTGTCAGGTTTCTGCTGTAACCCCTTCCCTTGGGAGCCTGTGCCTAACTACCCTCTAGGGGAAAATCTTTTTTAATATCCAGCCTAAACCTCGCCTGGTTCAGCTTCCTGCCATTTTCATGAGTCCTGTCCCTGGTCAGGAGTGTGAAGAGATGGGTGTTTGCCCTCCCTTTTGCTTGTGAGGATGTTGAAGACTTCAGTTGAGGTCACCCTGTCTCCTGCAGGCTGAACAGACCAAGTGCCCTCAGCTGCTCCTCATACAGCTTCCCCTCAAGGTCCTTCAGCATCCTTGTGAACCTCATTTGGACATTCTGTAATGACTTCATATCTTTTTTATAGTATGGTTGCCAAAACTGCATCTGTTTCTCAAGGAAACTCAACCTTGAGGGGGACATAGCCTTATATTATGAGATCAGGGCTTGAAGAATTCTGTGATACTGTGTGGGTTGTCTGTACTGAAGTGGGCCTTATTATTTATTTTATTTTATTTTATTTTATTTTATTTTATTTTATTTTATTTTATTTTATTTTATTCCTTAATCCTGAGGCCTAGGATGATAACCCCAAAAAATCATCTCATCCAACACTCCTCTGTGTTTGTGAAATAATCATTAATACTGTAAAAACTTTGCTAAAGACATGCTATCATAATTTAGTTGGTCTTTCCCATCATTAGTTTATGCTTTTCTCTGTTATCCTCAGTGGCTTATTTGTGACTGGAATAAATGGAACTGGCTCTCTCTTCAACATTCTGTTTTCTCACCAGTGAATGTCATTGCCCCAAATTTGTCACCAGCACTAGGCAAAAAAGGTATTTTGCTACTCTTTTTGCCATTCTCAGGGTTTGATGAGGCTATGTATTTGCACTTCAGTTCTCATTGCCATATTTTAGAAACTTCAGACTTAAGCAAACATCTATTTTCTATTTCTCCCATTCAGGACACTATTCCATTTCAGTAGTTCCACCATGACACAGTGGTAGAGATTATTCATAGAATTAAACTGACCTGATATATTTGCTAATAGCTTGTTAAATTTATTTCAGGTTTATCAGTAATTGTCATTCATACCATCTAATCCTTCTTCCTGAAAACTTTGCTTCAACACCTGTTGTATTAATAGGAATACTTGGAGTTTTGTTTTTTTATTTTTTAAAAATTTGAAACCTTTCATGCTTGGTCATTGGAGATAGCCAGTCTCTTTTTAGGATTTTGTGTATATACTGCATATAGCAACTGAGGGAGGAGATACACTGTCCACAAATCTTTGGCTTTTATTGTAACCCCAAATCCCATAGATTCCCTGCTTCTGTGAGTCAGTCTAACACTGGTCTCAGCAGCAAGAGTGCACTTGTCATTACTACTTGTCTTCTATTGCTGTTTCAAGCCAGGGTACAATTTATGTGGAAAATTGTTGTGTGCCATTTATGGAATAACACATACAGCATGTGAGCACTCTGCTGTTGCTTACAGAAAAAAAAGAGAGATCTGTAGTTCCTTCTCTAGCTGCCTACTATCCTGCCAAAAAATGTTCTGGTGAGTAGCATCAAAGCATTGAAGTACAGTTAATGATTACTCCCAAACTTTCTACATGATTCAAAATACATCATCTTCCGATTTTGAAACTTCATACTTTTAATTTTTATTTCTTATCTGTGGATTCTTCCACTGCAGACAATGATCTGTCAGCAAAGCTC
The DNA here is from genome assembly GCA_026413545.1 of Cichladusa arquata. Classification (NCBI taxonomy): domain Eukaryota; kingdom Metazoa; phylum Chordata; class Aves; order Passeriformes; family Muscicapidae; genus Cichladusa; species Cichladusa arquata. The sequence goes on from JAOTQP010001546.1 coordinate 100,355,409, forward strand.
TACTGTGACAGCACTTGCAGTTTGGCAAGTATTTTACTTCAGCAGTGAGACATTTAAAACCACTGTAGCTCCCACTTTCTCTTCCTTTCCAGCATTGTTTCAGAAGTGGTGCATATAGTCATATTTTGATCACCTTTAGAAATTTGTTACACTTATTGATAGGAAGTTAATTCAAATTTTGAGTAGAATTTGTAATGCATCATTCTTTGCAGAGAAATAGATTTGGGAAGCAATGGGAAGATTGTCCTGGTCTTTTCAGAATCCTTTGAAAAAAAATACCCATTTTATGCATTAATCACAAGTGTAAGCATACTGTCCTGTTCCTTTTGATAGCAATGATAGTTTATTTTGTTAGCTATGAAGATTTTGATGTTTCTGTTAATTTTAATATTGACTTTGTAGGCTGAATCATTTGCTTCATTGATTTGATGACTTCATTTCTCTTCACTATCATATTTGCTCTTTGTACAATGAGAGATTCTATTTTTCCTTTTTTTGCCTCCTTAGTAATTTTTTTACATGCCTGAGTTATGTTTTCCAGAAATCATATTTATTTTCTAGGTTTTCAAACTTTTTCTCTCTGTTTAATATTTGTCTGATGACTTGGTAATCTTACATTACCTCTTTTCTTGCTAATAGCATGAAAATTTTAATTTTTTAAATTTTTCTTACTGGGGCATATGGTGTAATTTTGATGTCTGCTATCAAAAATGGCAACTGTATGTCACTCCATGTAACTAAGCATATTTGACTGTCAAATCCATCTTCTCCAGTCTCAGTAGGTTCCTTGTTTACCACCTTTCTCTTGGATTGCCCATTTTACATTTTGGTGAGCACACTTATGACAGTCCCTGCTAGAATGATTATCCAATTTTTATTATATAAATAAGCATTTCATAAAACTGTCATGTGCAAAGAAGTTAATTATTGTATTTTATGGGATCTAAGTATTATTCAGAGCTTATGCATTAGGTTAATAAGAAATCAAATGCAGTGGCTAGACCATTTCATTAGTTTATTGAAACAAACAAAGCATATAATTTTTTTTTACAGCAGCAGTCCATTTTAACTTACTATCTAGAAGCTGGCTTTTTCTTTAACACTTGAATGCAAAATTTGAAGCTATCCTTTGCTTTACGGCAAGTTTTCTACACTAAGATAATAGTGCAATGTTTGTACTATAAGACCTCACACAGTTCATACAGAAATTACAAAATGTGCCATTAGTATCAAATATCAGAAAGAAAACTAGATGTTAATTTGGAGCTCACTCCAAATTGTAGAAGACTGAAAAAAGATCAAGGCAATAATGCAAATTCCACCAACAGTTTGTACACCTAAAACAATGCATATGGAGTTATATGGTCAAGGTGTAAATTTATGATACCTTACCTGACATATGTGGCTTTTTTAAGCCACTTTGCAGAGCCAAAATATTTAAAACCTGCCTATAAGTACCTACTTCACAATATTGCTTATAAACATATCAAATCTATTTTAGCATGCTGGCATTTTGAGATTATAACTATTTATATTAATGAAATAAAGAAAAATTTAATTTCTGTCTAAGCCTTATTTATTCAGTTCCATCACCATGGCTTTCCAAGTAGTTGTTAGCACATGAAATATCCTTTTTTTTTGTTGAATGTATGCCTTACCATCTTAAAGAGCTTACTGAATGTCACACCTCAGATTGAAACCATTAAAATGTTCCCAAGTGATTATACTGTGATTAGAGTATATATATCTATATATATATAATCTATATGAGATGTAATATTCAGAAAATGTGTCAAGAAATGCAAAGACATTTCAGTCCATGCTCTTTTCAACAATAAACACTGACTGAAGAGAAGCCAGTGACAAAGGAGTTTTACGGCCCCTCTTCTTACTCTGAAGGGTAAAACATGGATTGTAAAATCCTTACCTCTGTGTCACACTGATGCCCTCTGGGAACAATTAGCCTTTTTTTTTCCCTGACATTTTCATATTTCTTCAAACACAAGTTCTTAAATGAGTATTTATACAGACATGTAAAGAAAGTCTAATATATGACATGTGAAAGGGCCACCATGTGACTAGCACAGGACACCAGTGCTTGTACTAGATAAGTATCTAACAACCCCAGGAAAATCTGAGCTATGCTTTGCAATATTTAAGCTGTAATTATTCCTTTTAACATAAAAAACACCCCTTGACTGATCAATGTGTGCCATAATGGTGACATGCACACTGTGGAACATATTTACTTAAATCTGAATAGAAAGACCAATTGCTGAAAGCTAAATTCATGATGCCAGAAGATTCCAACTGTTAGGAAAAAAAGGATAAAAATATTTATCAGGTGATGCAGCATTTGATGGGAAATGATTCACATAGAGATAGTTTCATATTGTATTGTCTGTATATTCATATTGTCATATTCATATTGCCTGTACTTGTGTTGTTCATCTCCATTTTTGTTGCATAGAGCAACAGAGAAATGTTTGTAAAAATCTATTTCTTTGATTGTGTGAAAAAAACATATGAGAATTTATAAAAATCTGTCAGATTTCCAATCCACATCAAATATTATTCATTCTTCACAGCATGCATATATCTAAAATTTTTGAGACAAAACATTAAGTGCCTGTAACAGCAAATGATTGCATTTCAGCATTACTGCATAAACACTAAAATTTCACTACAGCAATATTCATAAAATGGTTCCTTCACGACTGAAGACATTTGTAGATTCAGCAAACAAAATATGTTGTTAAAACAGGTTAACCTCATTAAAAAAGGTTTTGGCTTGTAGTAGTTCTGTTTCCAGGTGTGTTGTGAAGCCAGAATAACTGGGTATTACCTGGCAAGCACTGATCACTCTGCAGGATTTTCCTACTATGGAATGTTGACATTATTTGCCTGTTTCTAAGGAGTCCTTTGCTGGCTCCCCTTACATAGAGCTGAGTTGCTTCTTTCGATCAGTTAATTGTCTCCTTGTCTTTTATTTTATATACTATTAAGAAATAATCATGCTTGTAGCATGTTTTCATAAAGTACTGTATTTCTCTTATATCTCTTCCAGCAAACAGAAATCTTGTCCATTATACAAGGCATTTTTCAAGGTAAAAACAAATCTAAACTGTTGCCATATATATCTTTGTCAAGTCTCATTTTTTGACTTTTTTTTGTTTGACATTTGATCAGATGTTTATCTCAATATTTTCAGTATATTTCTGTGATCACGTACCTGACAAGTATAGAATTCCTCAAGTAGCTAAGTAGGTTCAAATACATGAATTCAAATAAATCAAAGAAATCACAAATTCTCATCACTTCACAATTCTTTGAGTCAAGCAGAAACGGGCTAAAAATATTTGTAAACATTACAGTTCCACAAGTATAGCATTAAAAAAATCCTTATCTTGATTAAAAATATTTGAAAACTCAAGGAGTAAAATATGAGATTAAGGAATTTTACTAATGTAATTGTAAATATAAGGAAAAATTCCTTTTAAACACTTTTTTTTTTAAATAAAAGAATTGTAATAAGTTTTTGCAGCCATATTTTACACTGTCATATTATACTTAGTTCCAGCTTCCTTATGTGGTGCTCAGACTGAATGCAGAAACACAATATTACAAGCTGATATTTCAAAGAGGTATCAAAAATGCTGTACAGCTTAGGCAAATCAGATATTTTCCTGGATGCTAGAGACTAAAAAGTCAAACTGGACAAAAATATTACTATATATGTTTCAAAAGAAAAATAATTCTATTAATTTATCTATTCTATTTATCAAATTTTCTTTTATGAGAAAAATATGTTTTTTACTTTCTTGAAACTTGAAATGAAGGTTAATTTTACATAAAAGAGAATTTTTTCCCCAGGAGATACACAGGAAAATCCTCATCTGAATCCTTTATAAGTTAAATAAATGCTCAACAAATCAATTAAATTTTGATTTGTAACAGAAGTTGTCTTTAGGCTGAAAAATACATACTACAATCTAAAATTACTGCCTAAAAATTTATCTTTAACCAAAATTTGGTCTAAAAGTCTCTAATACTGAGTTAATTACTATAATTATCTGTCTTAATTTAAAAAATATTTTTATTGCATGCAGATATCTGAGTTATGATTTAATTAATGAAACAACAAAAAATTGTTTTTTTAAAAATTCCTTGTCATAATATTCTGTAAATATTTCATCACAAATTTTTAAAAAGAATATCAGTATAAAAAATGATTGCCCTGTGGTCTTGCACTGATAACAAAATCAGGTTACAAAGTGTGAGTTTTCTATCTCAGACAAACTAATCTAAGATGAACTGAACAGTGTAATATAAATCAAAACTTAATAAGATTTCATCCCTTTTCAGATTTGACAAATGGGACCCAGTTTAAATTTCACTGGCTTTCAATGCAGTTGGAGACATAAGTTTATCTTTGTCCCTGAGACAGGGAATCTAAATTTGGATTTAATTCCACAGGCTCCTTGTAAAAGTCCTATTGTTTGGCATATTGTTTGTACCAAGCTTTTAACTTTAATTTAGCGAGAGTGATAATTAACTCAAGGTAATCAGCTGTAAGAGCCCTATGAGCTTTACAGTACTTTGAAAGCTCTGCAATTAGTAGATATTAATTTCCTGTGTATGTATATGAAAGGCTTTATCCAAAGCTTTATCAAATGTAATGTAAAAGTTCACACTGGCTTCAGTGAAAATTGAGGAATGCTCACAAAAAGGTCGAGATGAGCAAGCATACATTTCATGTTAGATAAATGAATAGTAGCATTGAAGGCAGAGGAAATTATTCTTTAAACAAGTATATGCCAGAAGAACCAGCCTTACACTGCTTTAATCTTCTCTAGGACTTTGAGAAACAGGTAAAATGATGGCATTCTGAAATCAGGTGTTGACAGGATGGACCTGGAGAAGCACGCAGATGCACATCAGAGCCCATTAAAGCGTTGTGTCACACCTCACCAAATGCATGGAGCAGCTCATGGCAGCCCTCACCCTGGAGGAGCCTGGGACCAGCTCTCAGGGAAGCTCCACAGCCAGAAAGTTGCACCAGTCTGAATGTCAGCCTTGTTCAGCTGAGCTGCTGTACCAGCACACACAGAAGTAGCTCTGGAAAGCAAGCAGCTCCTTCATTCATTCCCAGCATCTCCAGCCCTGACAGTCCACGCTGTCTCCCACTGCTGCACTTTTGTGCCCTTCTCATTTTTCCACAAAAAATGACAGGATGCCCATGTACCACAAAAGATTTAGCACAACTGCTCCTGTTCCCTTGTGTTGGTGTGCCCTTCTTGGCAGCACACATTTGTGACAAATAGCACTCAGTGTCTTAGGGTATACTTGTAGAGCAATATAAAATTTTCTTGAAAAAAATGTGCTGTAAATAATATGTACACATAGCAACATTGCAAGCCACTGCCAGGCAAAAGAAACTTAGTAACACCTTTTAATTAAAAGCAAACAACAAAACAAAACAATACAAAAAAACAAACTGAACAAGAAAACAAAAACAAACCCCCAACCAACAAAACCAAGAAATAAATAAACAAATAAAAAAGATAAAATAAAATAAAATAAAATAAAATAAAATAAAATAAAATAAAATAAAATAAAAACAAGATAAAAGAAAATAAAACAAAAACAAAACAAAACAAAAAACCCACAAAATCAAAAAATTAAAAAGTGGTCCCTCCCAGTTGAATGATTTTCACAATGTTTGTTATTTGCCTGGAATATGGATAAACTTAGGCTACAAGCTGAAGAGTGGGAGGAGAGAAAAAATAAGTGAGCTATAATCAGTCACTGGAAACTTCTTCAGATTATTCCTTGCATCTGTTGTGCAATTCTTTGTGTGCTCAGCCTTTTTAGGTGACTGTATGTTCTCACAGGTGTCAGTACTGTCTGTCTCTAATAACAAGGTACAGGCCCATGATGCCTTCTCATATTTATGATCAAGGAATCAAGAGGCTGGCACCAAGGCTCTTGGTCTGCCAGGGAAGAAGAAAATGCAGCTCCAGGGAGCACAGGAGCTCAATAATAGATGCCACTGAGGAGACACTTGTGTTTTCTAGATCATCACCTTCCTTCATAGCTGAACACAAACAGAACAGAAAGTTGGCAAAATCCCGAGGGTATTTGCCAAGACTGGATTTCCCTTTTATGAAAATCACACACAGGGCCAAGGAGCATGACTGAACCAAGTCTCAGTAATTTAGAAGAGATGATGATAATGACCTGAGAAGAAGCATTTATTCATGAAATAATAGATGCTTGTACTCTTGGAAAACAGCAGTATCAATTTAAGCAGGCTGTTTTCAAATCAAGTCTATAGTCTTAATATGCAGTACCATCAACTTCTCCCTGACCAACTAACCAAAACAGAAAGGTCAGGTCAGGAGATACAACTTGAGTTTTTTTATGTTTTTCTCAAAATATAAAAAAATACATACACCATGTAATATGCATTTATTCCCTGTATTGTTTCTTCCAATTTTTTCCTCATTCAGGACAAGGAAATTCTCTCAGTATTTTAAAAGGCCTGCTGAGTACTGTAAATTTCCAGTGCAAGACCAAAACAAGTTGATGTATCAGTTGTAAATTTGCCAATTTCCACCAGAAACTTCAAGAGTATGTTTGTGATTTTGCCACCTCTAGTTTAGCAAAGGGAGACAAGAAGAAAAAACAAGAACCAGAGATCAAAAAGAGGCTTTACAATTATGATCTCTTATCCACAGGGACAAATAATACTGTCCCCACTTCCAGCACACTAACATCATTAATATAACTCCATGGTCTCTCTGGTCCTGCACAATTTCATAATCTTATTTGGACAGAGTAGAAATTCACACATCACCCTAATATGAGTGAAATGTAAATGATTAATCATTGAAGATCCAATGTAGAAGACTATATGCTTGTACAAACCCATGTAAAATCACACTGGACAGGGAGAACAGGATTTCTGTGCTTGCCAAAGAGATATGAAGATAAATCTTAGAAATCACAAGAGAGCAAATGATCAGCTGAAACATACAATCATCCAAACCCATCAGGATCAGCTCCTACTTCCTGTTCCCATCTCAACCATCCCTTTCCCCTGAGAGAAAATAAGGGAGGTGAGTGGGCCTGTGTATGGGGAGAGTTAAAGCCTTTACTTTTCCAACAATACATAGTCATGTTTTTTTGTTTGTTGCTAAATAGTAGCACAGGTCAGCCCTTCTCTCTCCTCGTGCAGTCAGAAGCAGTGAGCCCACTGCTAGGGCTTAGCCTGGAAAACACAGCATTGCTTCCTCTCCTCCCCTCTGGCACAAGCAGGCATCACTCCCAAATCTATCAAAGGTATATGTGATTGCATGGACCTGCAGGGAAAGCATTTTCAGAGGAATTTCTGGCCTCTGAAAGAAGAATTGTTAGCGTTGATTTTCCCCATAGCAAAAGGTGTGAATATACAGCGCCCTTAATGCTTCATTTGGCAGTTTGCTGCAGCAGTATTCAGAGTGATGTATAATGATGCCAGAAGGAACCAAATTTTCCATAGAAATGATGAATCTATAGCACAGGAAGCTTAAGGTTTTGAAATGCAATTTAATATTAGCTACTGATTTTGCTGACCTCTTTGTGCTCTCTTGAAAAAGAAAAAAAAGCTCACAGAAATGCTTCTTGTACTACAGGGAAAAGTAGTTCCCTGAAACAGGGAGTTAGCTTTGACTCTCAGTGCTCCTGTGCTTTTTTCTATTTAAGCCAATCACTAAAGAAATTAATCCCCTGTCACTTTCAGAGTCACGTATTTCACATCAATTGAAGTTTGCAGTCATAGGTGAAAAAATAGAAGAACAAGCTACAAAAGTAAGAGGGCAGAGAGCTCTGAGGCAATTTATTCTCTCAAACTACCAAAATGACAGAATGTTTTAAAGGCAATTACAAAGAGCATATTGATTTGTAGTTCTATAAAGGAGGAATAAGCAAAGCTCCTGTTTCATTTTTGTGTATGTGTTTAAATCTACATAGAAGCATTTTACTTGTTTGGGTCCTGAAAAATGGAACTGTTTTTCCTCTGTCTGTGTCTGGCTATTTCTCACCTTTTGTGTCCCACCTTCCTTCTGCAAGCTTTTCACTGTAGCCTGACACAAAGAATATCAGCTGCAACAGAAAAAATTGCTGGTACAGCTGCATGAAAATTAGACAGTAATCAGATGTCATCCCCACTGCTCAGTCTTTGCATTTAGCTCTAGTGATGTCTTTTGTTTAACTTTATTAAGGGAGACAAGGTTGTGAAACTTCTTAAGTAAAGGGTAAATAATGTATCTGGCTTGAAATGGATAGCAGGAGCAGAGCACCAAGAAGAGCTGTTCTGTTCTCTTCTTCTGATGAAACTGTGGAAGAAAAATAAAAATGTTGTAAAAAATGCTGATGAAGCAGTTATGTGTTTCTACAGACAACATTATAAACTAGTATTTTAAAAAAGACATAGCGCAGGTTTTTAAAATTATATGTAATATTGATAAATATAAAAATACATATAATTATTTATATGCAGTACCAAAATAGATATTTGACAATACAATTGCATTATGCTGGATTCCTTCACTTCCAATTTAAAATCTAATTTAATTTATATCACATTACAAAGAGGTGCCAGATGCTCCAGCTTCCAGTTGTGGTTGGGCAAATGATGGACTACCATTATTCTTTTGAAGATAAACAGATTTTACTTTTTTATTTTAATCTATACTTTCCAAATATGTTTATATGTCAGCACTGATTCACGTCCTTCCTAAATAAGTATTTTTGTTTACTTCATTAACAAAGCAAGTCTCACAGTAACAATGTGTCCACAGAGCTCATGGGATTAGGAGTGGAGATTGTTAGACAGGCCAGCACTTCTGCTAGACACTCCCCCAACATTCAAATTAGGTTAGCTCCATAAGAGAGATATATAAATCTTAAACTGAAAAATTACAGGCTAATTAGTGGAGCTCAAAATATAACGAGAATGAAACCCCTCTGCATCCACCATTATGTGCTGCCCAAAGACAGTACAGGGATTAGTAGCTTCCCAAAGCCTCTTTCTACAAATGAACTGAAAGGGAATGTGGGACAATGTCTAACAAAGACAGGGCTGCTGGGCCACTGAGTTATGATGTGAAGACCCACAGACATGAAGGCAGATTTTATCAGCTGGAGGCAAGTTGAAGTCAAATGCCTCAGAACAGGCACGTTGAAATAAAGGAGCAGGTTACAAAACTGCAGTGCAGAGGGCATGGTAGATAATAATTGAACAGTGTGAAAAAAAGGCTGAAGGTATAACATAAGATAAAGAGCTAGTTTTACATACGCTGGTAAATAAGGAGATATTATTTAAGGATTGCCTCTACTACCAAAAGAGAAATCTAGTTCCTCCTGTGAAATGCTAATTACATCCTACTGCTCCACTGGTACTAATGTTGCAAGGAATCCTAGCCAGGCAGCATTGATATAATTCTCTTTTACCAAGCCAGAATCTGTATTCATTGAAACAGGGCTAACTATTAATCATTTCTATGCCTGTGGTTCTGTACATTTTATAATTCACTGACATGAAGTAGCATATGGTGGATAATATTTTCCAATTATTTTAGTTAAACACTGTAAAACAAATTTAAGAGATGGTGCTTCCTGTTGCTGGACAAAACACATCCCCAGCCTGGGAATAAATAAATCCTGGGACAGATGTTCTATTATCATTTATTAAAAAATTCTGGGGTTTAAGATAAACTGTTCTGCACCCTCTGACAACAGGCAGTTATTTGCCTCTGGTTTCAAAACTGCATCCATATATAGAGATATTTTCATACTCTCTCCAGGGTCAGTTTGTCTTCTGACATCTGTTAGTTGTCATACAATTGTTCTGCATCACAAATGCTCTATAACTGCTAAGAACTAACCTATCTAATTATTTCAGAATCTCAAAACAGTATTTGTGCACTTATTGCAAGCTGGTGTCACCAACACACAGGCTCTTTGATGAGTTACACCTGTACTTACAATATTTTTCTCCTTCCCATTGCCACACATATCTTTGCTTTTGTTTTCCAAGCCATAAATTCACATTTTACAAGCCATGCAATCAAACATGATTTGTTTGCATTCACCTCCTAGTGTCTCTTATTTATTTATTTATTTTCTCCCTGGCTGTCAGCATCATTCTGACAGCATTATCCTGAGGGACATTGTCAGGTGCAGTAAATCAGGTCTAAAAGGCCAGCAAGAATGCATTAAATGAAACAGAGAACTGAATGAGACAGAGAAAATTGCTGAAAAGAAAAGGGTTTTTTTTTCTTCCTCCTCTTTTTCTGAAGATTCTGGGCATCTGAGAAAGTAAGTGCCAGAATTTTAAAATTATTTGTTGTATATGAGCTTGTCAGTTCCAAAGTATCACGGAACTGCATGCCAAGAAATTGGTCACTATCAAAATTGCACTTTAATCCTTGTTTCTGAGTCTGTTTTAAATGTGGTCTTAATTACTTACTCTTAATATGATATGTCTACATACTCTTCTGTATGAAACATATTATGTTGTGGTATTGTTCTTGTGAGCAGGGCCTGATGAAGCTTTTCATAAGCAGAACTTGGATTGCAGCAGCAATTTTACAGGTTGAAAATTTCCAGAACAGAAATGAAGCTGTACAAGCTGGGGAAAAAGTAGATCTTAATAGAGTAGAAGATAAGAAGATACAACAGGGTCCCTTGCACCATCTGACCGTGTGCCCCTCAAATGGTTTGTGGTGTGGCATTATGCAGCTCTGACACCCCTTTAAAACCAGATGACTATTAGGAAGGTTCATGAGGTTTAGGAAGTCCACTTCCAAATCTATTTAATGGACATTTTAAGTCAAAATATCAAACTAATGTGAATGAAGGTATTGAGGTGAGAATAAAGAAAAGAAGAGAGAATATAAAAAAATTAGGCTCATACAATGAAATTTATCTGAATGTTGTGTTTCCAGACCCAAAATTGTATTCCATAACATTTTTACAATGTGAATTCCTTAACTTGAATATATATGAACTCTCAAGGTATCTCACTATGTTGAAAGGCCACTTTTCATCTGTAATTTTACATCTAGCTACACTCAGAGTCACCCCACTCTGTAGTAAGGCAGCAAATAGAGACTGAGAAATCAAGCAGTGTGACACCTTTGCCAGCTGAAGAGTGTATTAAGTCAGTGCTAACATTCACTGCAGCACAAAAACTTTGGTGTCATCTACTTCTTATCAGAACAATTTGTTCTATGAGAACTAGAACTAGCTGTGCCTGGCAGCCTATATATGCAGGGGAGACATCTTCCGTGTACTCTGTATTCCTAATGCTGTAATTCTAATGACAAACTCCTTCCTATAATTTTTGCTCATAATTTATCTGCCTCCTCCTTATCTGCTGCTACCCTTCTTTGGCTTGCTACCTGATGTTATTTGGCATATACCATAGCTACTTTGGAATCACAAGGTCCTTGCTGGTGGGTCAGGTTCTGACAGCCTCAGTAGCAATTCTTTAAACAAAGACATTGGCAGAGGTGATTTGTCAGCATGGGTATATCAAAGGGATATTAAGGTTTAACTAAACTGATTGCTCCCTATGTTGATATGTTTGTCTTAGTGGACAGTGGGAGAGAAGTTGATGTTTTGTCTCCACTGTATTAAGGATTTTGACAGTCTCCCACAATATCATGCAGAGAAGCTGCTCAAATGCAGGTCAGAGCAGTGAGGTGAACTCAGCTGCTGGGCTTAAAGGGTTGTGATCAACAGCATCAGATCCAGCTGGAATCAAGCTACTAGGGGTGCACCTGAGGGATCAGCAGTGGGGCCAGTACCATTTAAGACCTTCATTAATAATTTGATTATGAATCTCAGCAATTTTGCAAATGATACAAAACTCTGAGGATCTGATGATACTCAGGAGGGTTTTTGCTGCTCTTTAGAGGGACCTTGACAAGCTGGAGGATTTGACAAATGGGAATCTCATGAAATGATAAAAAGGAATAACCCCAGGCACCAGGGCAAGCTGGATGCCAACCTTCTGGAAAAGATTTCCAGAGAAGGACTTGAGGATTGTGATAGTCAAAATGGTGACCAAGGGCCAGCAGTATGATCTCATTGCAAGGGTGGTCAACAGCATCTTCTACTGCCTGAGGAAGAGTGTCATGAGCAGCCCAAGAGAGGTTATTGCTGTGGCATTCAGCCTGAGGTGTTAAGTCCTTCTTTAGAACTGGCCTGCAGGCTGATACACCTATCCTAGTGAGCTGAGCTGAGCTGGGACCCATCCCCTGGGCCAGCTGGCACAGACATGTTGCTAAATTCTTTTAACCTCCTGAAAAAGGTCTGCTGCATGCAGGATTTCTGTTAAGAATGGTTCCTTGCCCATCATAGCCCAGTAAGGTTTCCAGAAGCCATTTGGGACAGTGCAATTTTCCCACAGACTATGCTGTGACAGGGACTGTTGTATTAATTCAACAGTCCAGATGGTTGGCACTATTTTCTCTATGGATGCATCAGTGGAACCAATGTAGTCTCAAATAAACTCTCCTATGTAATTTCAAGACCAAAGCCTAAACAAGTCTCTCTTATCCTAAAAGAGACAGTGGTAGATTAATCTCATTTTAGTGAGTAAGTAAGATAGTAAGATATCCTGTTCTCACCACTGGCTGTGGTGCCATTTAGGGTGATTTAGAGTGATTATCTGAGACCAGAAAACTAGTTGTGGTCTGTTAATCAGGGAAGAGTCACATGCTTGGGGGCAGATTGTCAAAGAATATTCAGGTGTCAGAGATGTGATAGATGGTTTGTGAGAGCTTAAGAGCAGACAGATCCCTTACTTCCACCCAGTCTCCTATAATCATTGCTTAGAAACAGCTTCTAGTGAATTATATGCTGGGCTGAACATGAATCAGAAGCAAAAACATGTCACGGATCACCATTAATCACTGTTTAATTCAGAAACTACACAGCTAGAAAATAATGTGACTTCAATCAAATTCGATTAATTGCAGACCCAGAAACGAAGTTATGTGAATGAGTCTTGCATAAGCAGTGACAGAAAATGTTATTTGTGTTGGTCTGCCTCAAATTCCATCAATAAATAAGGGTTTTCTGAAAATGTAGGGGGGATATAACTGGCAGGGGATTAATTTCTGTTTTCTTTATTAAAAAACCCAAACAAAACCAATGACAAAATCATCTTCATATGTCACATGTTCATTTTATTAAGTAGAAAGGATGATCCTTGAATATCTGAGCAGGTCTTATTTACAAACAACTTCCTGTAAAGGCGATTTGTCCACAGCTGCAGAGATGCTGTTTTGTTGGGAAACAGGTTTAGAATATATCCAGAGACTTCATGGTAGGTAAATAAATGTGATAATAGAAGTAACTGTATAAATACAAATAATTCATTATTTGTTTCTAGGAGCAGCATTGTGATTTCCAGCAGTGGGTCCAGATTCTCCATCAAGAGTTACCTGAAAAAATGACAGAATTGTTACTGATATCTAAACTCACTCCTAGGTATGAAAGATTTCTAATATGCACATTATTTAATTTAAAATTTAATTGTTATCTGATGTTACAATAATGACAGTTCTATTTTTCTATCAGTATATCATGTTTGAAAAAAATTGACTAATTAGTAATGATTTTTGCAGCTTGTCAGGATGATGCCTTAAGTTCGGAGTTTTCTGTTCTGCTTGGGTGTGCTTTCCATTGTGCTTAGGGTGGTGAAGACAAAATAGTCCGATTCCAGCTATAGATTCAAGGACAGTTTCTTCAAGCTCTAAGCCCTAAGTATAAACAACGTGAGAAGAGGAGGGCAGGCCAGC
>JAOTQP010001546.1:100396323-100424009 GCA_026413545.1 Cichladusa arquata
TTATTTTTTTATTATTATTATTTGTTTGTTTGTTTTTGTTTTGTTTTGTTTTGTTGGTTTGTTGGTTTTTTTTTAAACAATGACCAATACCTAGTAATTTTTGAGCACAACAGGTGCTCAAATATCGCCAAGCCATCTCAGCATCCCCCTGTCCAGTCATGGCTTATCCATAACTATTTCAAGTGAAAGGTAATAAAATACTGCCAGGGAAGCATAAGCAAAATTCCGCTGCTTTGTCTTGTTCCTTCCACAGTGAAATGTGTGCATAGTGTCTTCAGGGTTAGGTTTGGATGTCAAATTTGGTAATCACTTATAGATTAGATAATACTATGTGAGTAATAAGTATTTTCATGTCTCCATGGCTTGTAAAAAACTTCGTAGTTTCATAATGGAAAAAGGATGGAACACGTCCCTCATGCTTCAGAAGTTGTAAAGTTCAGCTTTCAAACATGAAAACTCAATACTGATTGTTTCCCACCATAGCATAATAATGTGATAGAACTGAGGGTCCTGCAAGGATGCAGTATATTGCTGAAAGCTGTTTGAAAGCAGGTTAGTGGGTTGATTTGCCTTCTGTTGCTTTTCCTTGGGCATCATGGAAACATCTCCCTCCAGGCACTTCCTCACTGACCAGCTTCCAGACCCTTGGGAATGGAACAGGGCACAGGAATTCTCTCAGGAGTTTCCTGGCACTTCACACATCCATGTCTCCATGCTTCCTGACTTTTCAAGTGACTGAAGGTTGACACCCTGGCAGGCAAATTCAAGCAAAAAGAAAAATTAAATTCCATTTGTAGAACTGGAATTCTGTTTATGTTTTTGTTTTGTATTTTTTGTTGGCTTGTTTTTTCGTTGTTGTTGTTGTTATTGTTTTTTTGTTTGTTTTACTTGGGTTTTTCTTTTTATTTTTTTGTGTTTTGGGATGTTTGTTTGGTTTTTAATTTACTTTGACCTTTTTCAAAGTTTGGAGACATAGGTCATTAAAATTTAAAGTCCACTTATTCTGAAGAGTAGAAATTCTACATTGCAGCAAACTCTGGCAAGCTGTTCTAAAGTACAACAGCATGCTAAACAGCAGTACTGTAGTATCCTTGTCAACAATAAAGTGAATACATATAAATTTCCTTACTTAACTCTTAAATAACTGTCTAAACTGCTGGGCAATGATGATTAACTTCCTCATTTTCTGTATCCCTGACACTTTGTGAATTATTTTTTATGGAGTTCAGAACTAATATCAAAAGAAAAAAAAAAAAGCAATATTGAGTCTTGTGTACATGGAGCCTCTATAAATACTTGTTGTTTGCCTGAAAATAGCTATGGTCCCATACATTAAAAATATTGAAAAATACTTGTATGTTGGGATGAAGCCATCTCTCTTTTACCTTTCAAATATTAGTTACTGTGAGACTATTTTGAAAGTGGCATAAAACCCAAAAATGAGAAATTAATGTCAGGGCAAAATATAGAAGTGAATACTCTGTCTTTACAGAGTATTCTGTGTGCACTGAAAGCATTTCAAGATGTTCAGTCCTTTTTCTAATTTGGCATAAATACAATTTCAAAATAAGTTGAAATATGTAGTTGAAAATACAGTGAAAGATTGTTTCTGCTCACTGTAATATCTGTCCCTTCTAGCCTGAAGTCATGACGGACTTTTAAAAATATACTCTGATGATAATATAGAGTGTCCTAATAGGTCAACAGAGACAGGAATGAGGAAGGAATTTAAAACTATTGAAAAACTAATTGGTTTGTGAAAGTTTACAGTTTAACTATTGACAAAAGAACAGTGATTATAAAACACCATGAAATCAATCAGTTGTTTTGAAAAGGTAGCACAGAGACATGCATAATAAATAAAACATTGTCAGTAAACCATGTGAACATTAAAGATGTTATCTGAGACTAAAAGAGCAATGACATCAGAAATAATAACATAGCAAATATTTGTAAGCAGCTACAAATGTGAAGTCAAGGATGATAGCAGCTTTGCACTTCTATAGTACCTTTTATCACAGGAATTTAATGTATTTTAAAACCCTTCACTGCTCTACCTATTTTGTAGATGAAAGTAGGACTCAAGTTAGGAATTGGGTATCTTGCTGCTTTGATAAAGATAAAACAGTACAGGTTAGATCTTTAAGTCTAGAGAGAGTCCTCTACCTTAAGTCATCTGGGTCCTTTCTGCAGTCAATGCAGGCAAAAAGGAACAAAATTATTAATATTACTTGTTTGCCAAACTGATTAAAAATATAAAATTAAGATATAGTTACAATTTCTGACGAAGGTTGTTCAGAATGTGTATTTACTGTGTGATAAGAAGCTGTGGTACTTCCCCTGGGTGCTGATGTCTACACTGCAGGATCTCCAGAGTCCAAGGATATCAACCTCAGGTGCAAGAGCTCAAATATCAATCACAAGGTATGAAATACACTAAGAGCCCTCAGAGAAAACTATACTCCTTCCTTTCTGCATCTGTCTGACTTTAATCTTTCTATCAAAGCAGTGCAGAGGGAAGAATAAAAGTTCATTCTCTTATGGTATTTAATATTAGGTGAGCAGAAGCTTTAAGAAGTGACTATGCAGTTATCATCTGAGAAACAACAAAATTAAAATGGAACCTTTTACATTACTGATCAATATTTTGATCTATCAGTTTGTTTAACAGTCTCAATGAGATATTAAAGACTTAAAAGATAGAAACTGTTAAAAGTGTTTTGAATTTTTCATTTTTCTATGATGGAAAATTTAATATCAATATATTTTTTTATGTATATGTACACTGAGCTTAAGTTGCTTTGTCAAAATGATACAATCAACTTCAATCCAAATTATTTTCCAAATACCTTTCACTCATAACACATAATATCAACCTTCTCTTCTAGAGATCAAGACTTTCTTTGTGCGTGTCTTGACTTAAAATTTTTAAAAAATAGTCTAAAAATATTTTTGGTAAAGATTTTTTAAATACAGGACCTTAAGGCTAAACTTTTTCTCTCTTGTCTCTTTTCCTGCAGTGACATTTTCAAATGCTGTAATGAGGTATATAATCTCTTGTTCTATTTTATTTTTGAAATGAAGCTTGTCTTTTCATGCTCTTAATTAGACTCTGAATTAGAGACTCCCTGGATATTTGCCTCTCCAATGAAACTTTTTTTCCTCTCTGTCTTATCTTCTTATTGTTACCAAAAAAAGCCCTAACCCCTTTATGATCAAAGTTATGCCATCTCACAACTCAAACAATTACACATCAGACTTTTCCTTACCTTCACTGTCCAACTCTGCAAATTTAACTTTCCTACCAAAAGACCATAACTTTTTTAGAGTGTTGATTTAAGCATCAGAACTGTGACCAAGACACATTTCAGTTTTAAGATGAATGTTTTCCTTCATGACTAAAGCACGAGAAAATAAAATAGAATAAAATAAATAAAACAGAATAAAATAAATAAAATAAAATAAAATAAATAAAGTAAAATGAAATAAGCTCATTCTTAGTGGAAAACATAAAGGAAATTAAGATTAATTTTCATGCTGGGATATATGAAAATAAGGATTAGTTTTTGTTCTGTTCATTGTTGTGGAAGAAGAAGAAAGAAAAGAAAGCTATAGGAATGTATAACATAAAAATACTGTGACAAAAAGGCTACTTCTTGTGTTGTGATAAGAAGGAATGCTGTTCTCCAGAGTAGGGATCCATTACAGATCCTAATACAACCAAAGGATGAATAAACTTATTAACTCTCATTAAGACATACAAAGTGACAGTCATTAAAAATATCTTTCTAAGCTCAGACAACATTTTGCCCATACTTATTTGGAACAGTCCCAAGGCTCCAAAAGACAGTGCACACAATTTCAGCGTGTCCAAAATACCCACTTTCCTCCTTCTCAGCAGCTGCTGGATTTATGTGTAGATCCAAACACTCACTGGCTATTTTCTCTTTGCTTAGGGTGGGAATTTAGGCAAGATGTTAAGAAAATTAATGAACATGGTCAGTAGTGCAGATTTTCTTGTCATAATATCCTTCTCAAAGATGAAACAGAATACACAGCATTTGAAGGATTTTAATAATTTCTTTAATAGCAACATACATAACCCAATTTCTTTGTACTAGTCAAATCCTCGTAAGTGTTTTGTTGTTTTGGTTTGTTTCTACCTTATAAATTTTTGCATCAGGAACATAAAACTTGGAAAGAGGGGGAAAGCAGGTACAATGTCCCTCTAGAAGAAATAAAAATTGAGGCCATTTGGTAACAAAAGAAAAATGAGATCTTGAGTGAAAATAAGGAATGGTTTAATTTCAGTGAATAGAATAGCAGATACTGCCTTGACTGGAAAAGCTGGATGAGGGATTTAGCTTTAAAATGCAGGTGCATGACACCACTGATGGTGATAAGAGCTACTCATCACAGTGACAGATCAACAATTGGTTCTTAGTCACCCACTGTAATTCACTCTAATTCAGATCTCTCAACTACCAGAAAACAACAAGAAAACCAGAAAATTTAAGCAAGGAAGAAATGGTCCAAGGGATTAAGTGACAATATTTAAATGTTAGTATCCACACAGAAGCCCTCAGAATCCATCACATGCTGGTAGATATATTAGTATGGTGGTTAATTAGTATGTGAAATTATAACACCTAAATTCTGTCTCTTACTCTGATATCTGCTCATTAAAAAAGACCCTCCTGGCTGCATTGAGAGTCACTGCTGAGGTGCTCTGCAGAACAATGAATCCCCTCTGAGAGAGTGGGAATGGAGAGCCACTGGCGCTCTTGGAGCAGCACAGTCTTGGTGACACAGCTCTAGGAGTGGCAATGCTCTCAGGCTGTGCACATTGCTATATCTTTTTTACCAGGCTGCCTGTGAGACTTTTCTAGCTCTCATAGCTCCAATAATTTGGATCTAGACATGTGCTGTCTAGTCCTGAGCTTGAGAGAACATGAAAATTCCAGCAGGCTGTGGAAAGAGCTGAGATTTCCTATTTTAAATACAGCAAAGATGTTTGGCTCCTAAAATCTAGATATCCAAGAGATTTCAAAGATTCTGCAAAAGCAAAGTGGTTGATCAAAAAGGTCCCAAAACTCATCTGTCTTATTTGTATGGCTGTCAAGATGTACTGACAATAGAAGAAATATATTTTCCTGGATGAAAATGGAGAGTAGGCATGATATGATAGCTTCACAGATTTTGGATATATACCACACAAGTCAATGAATGTCATATAACCTGCAGTGACAATACAAACTGATGTTTGCACCCAATTTCACATTAAGAAATGCACAGTATTTTCATAGACATAGTTATCATGCAATATATGTTAATTTTAATCCTCGTAAGTGGATGAAGGAATGTGCAGCTATGGCACAGCTGACTGTCTATAATTTCAGGATTAAAAAGGGCATTTGAAATCTTAAGGAATTAGTAAAATTTGTTCTAAAAAACCCTATCCCAACTACTATGAAAGTCTCATAATGGAGACATTTTAGCATGGAACATGTCTCTGGCATATTCAAATTTCTGTTTGACATTTTCCAGAGGACCATAACCTAATATGACTGACAAGCTCCATTCTAGAAAATGTAGCTTGAAATAAACCTATATTTTATTAAGTGACACTATAGACAAGTGAGTTGATTGTATTTCACTCTGTACAGTTCCTAAAACATTACTCAGTGAAGGCAGCTCCCTGTCAGGGTGTTGAGATCCCTGCTGCACAACCCCTGAGGAACAAGAATGAGGCAACAATATGTGCATTACTGTTAAGAGTTGTGTTAAGATGCTATTTGAAAGTTATTTTACATGTGGAAATCCCTTCGCTCTTTATCTGAACAGTGTTGAGTTGTTAATGGTTTTAATTTAACAGTTTCCTGGTTCTTTTTTTTCTTTTTCCCCAAGTGTCTTGCTAAAGAATTAGGGGTTTTGATTAGATAACTGAAGTAAACTCCATTAGCAAAATTTTGATAATTAATCAGTATGAACAGAAAAAACCATAATGAAATGACAGCCTTTTCTAAGTTATATTAAAGTTTATGAATACCACTTCTCTTTAGTTACTCACGAATCCAAGCTGTAAGGTTGGTTTCACTGTATTAATGGCAAAGATAATTATTTTTATTGCTCTCCACAAGTAAAACCTTTCTGCCTGTTTTTTCCTGTTTACACTTATAATTTCTCTGCAATAGCAAAATAAAATGATTAGTAGGTGTTAAATGCAAATACTACCATATATATCTGCTAAAAATATTAAAGAGCCACTTGTCAAAAATTCCTATTGATATTACAAGACTTCTAATATATTCATTTATGCAGCTTGTGCATGTTTACATGCCATGCAATACAATTTCTCTTCTTTTTTGTCTGTTTAAACTTCAACTACCTTACATTTTCATGTATTTAAAATATCAAAAATGTCACAATGACTTTCCAAATATTTTATGAAGGTGTTTTAGGGTCACATTGACTTAACTAGAGGAAGCTTAGGAAGCTGGAGGAGTGGCCATCAAGAACCACATGAAGTTCCACAGCACCAGAGGTAAAGTCCTGCACCTGGGGCCACCCTGAGCTGTGATACAGGCTGTGTAAAAAATCTGCAGAGAAGGTTGTGGGGACCTGGTGGATGGCAGTCAGCAGTGTGCCCTCACAGCAGTAAAGTCTAAAATTGTGGTGAGCTGAATTACCAATTGCATAGGCAGATAGATCCTAGAGAGCTGGAGGACGTGATTTTTCCCTTTTATTTTACAAACAAGTGGTTGCGTCTTGAAGAGTCCAGGTTGGTCCTCTCCTCCAAGTTAAAAATAGATGTTGAGAGACAGGAGAATCCAGTAAAGGTAAACAAAATGACTGGGAGAAGAAGCATTGGACATATAAGAAACTGGTTCTTCTAAGTCTCCTCAGCTTCACTTAAAAATAAAGGTCCTGTTGTGGAACTCTTGAACATATCAGTAAAGTTTAATAATATGAATCTTTGTTTTACATTTCTGATGTCAGAAAGAACTGATTTCAAACATTTTAAGTGAAAAGTTGTAAAGATTTCTTGAAGAATTGAAGAAAGTTGCAAAATAAGTCTGAAAGAATATTTTTCCTCCCATTACCTCAAAGAATCCATTTTCATCAAAAGATGTAGAATGTTTAAAGGCAGTAAATGACTAGCAGGAATGAAACTTTGCAATTCCCAAAGCAAGACTATAATGAGCACTTTTAAACACTTAGGGAATTATGTAGCTGTCAAAGCCGCTATGCAAAAAAAAAAAAAAAAAAATGAAAAGCCCAGAAATTTACAGTGAATAAAAGTAATATCAGACTCAGTGGGGTGAAAAATGCTCACTGGCAGTTTATGCTTCTCAGCACTGCAGACCAAGAATTTTGCTGTTCTAAAGAGCAAGAGCCTAGACAGGACTGAGCTGTCTGGATAGAGGGAAGTGTCAATGCTAAAGAAATGTCCAGGGATTAATGACATTAGACAGCTGAAGGAGTGGAGACTGAATTCACTTTTATGGACCAGGTACAGAAATAGCCACAGGTCTATGTTGTCCCCAGCAGCAGGAACCCAGCTTTTCAGGATGCCAGCACTGGCATGAGATATCCCAGGAAACACAGTACTGTGCATTTCCATCAGTGTGCTCCCTTTTCACTACTGTGTCTTTGGTTACTGACTGTGAATAGATTTAATCCTATCACTCTCTAAGGGTATTTCAGATATTCCTACACCTTATTTAAGAACTGATTAAAAGGGCCAAATTACAGGTCTCTATATTCATTTACAGGCTCTATCTACAAGAACAGGCACAGCCAGGTACGTTCTCAGGAGCACTAAACTAGGCTGGGATATCCCACTGAGCTTTTGATGTTTCCTCTCACCTTGCATCTTGAAAAAGTGACATTTATTCAAGAGGCTTTGTTCTTGCCCATGTCTGTATGAAGATAAGCAATGATAGTAACCAGAGTTCTGTCATGTTACCTGTCCTGTGAAATAAATGTTGAACACATGGTCACTAGGGAATGCAGGGCCCCAGCCAGTGACAGTCTGCGATGCTGGAATTAATTTTCTTCCACACTTGTGCTGTGTGCAGCCCAGGAGCTTTTATTGATACTCTCTGACCACCTAGTTCACTTCAGCTTCAGTTGCTGCCATGAATCTCACTTGAGCTGTACTTTGAAATAAATAAAAATCAGCACATCTATCTTGTTGGAAATCTTAATATTAGAGAATTTTCAGCCAGAAGGGGGACAAAATTTGTGAATTTGTTTAGTTATCAGTTTTATTTGGACAACCATGGGCACTGTGTCCACTGCTGCAACCAGCCTGATTCTGAGTCCTTCCTTCACCTTGCACTCACTCAGAACAAACATGAGGCCACTTGAAAGAAAAACCTGGCATGAGACACAGCTGGTCACTCATGAATGATTTGTAGAATGACAAATGGAAATAAAGCAGACGTTCAGGTTCACCTGACTTTAAACCATGAAAGGTAATTAATTTACCACTTACAACATGGGTGCTGTGCTTGGCTAGAAAAGTACCTGACAGGTCTCCAACTATTAAAAACATAAAGGTCAAAAGAAAAACAAAGAACATTCACCCTTGTACTCAGCTGAATTAAACAAAACACCTCAACTACAAAAGGAGTTAATAGGGAAGGCTTCTGTTTATGAATGTTTGCAGTCTAAAAATGTTAGATTCTGCAGTTTTTTGAATAAAAACTATCTGGTAAATCCAATTCACCCATTATCTTTCTTTGACACTTGAAAAATGATTAGGCCTTTCTTACTGAGTAATGAGGAAAGAGAAAACAAATACTATGTTACTTTTGGAAACACCAGTGTATCTTCCAGGAGCTGAGCTAAATTTGTCATCTCTTCTTGCATTAAGTTTCCACATAGAGTAAAACTATTCAGTTCAGATTTTTACCTAATGAGTATTAACACACATCTGGCTTTAGAACTGATGTTAAAATGTTTATTTTGGAGTTTCAATTCTTCTGTAGGTGGGGGAAGTGAAATAGTTATTGAAGAGGCTATAAAGGATGTGTATGCTAAGTAGATAAGTGTGGAATGAGAATAGATGGTAGGGTTGTATCTGGAAATCTGATACTTGCTTAGATTTGTGTGTTTACCTGAGATGCAGTGCATCAAAGACATAAATCAGTTTGAAATCACCTTAGAACATAGTTACCTCTGAATACAAAGTCTTTGATGCTGGGACATTTGGGCAACAAGGCAGAGATTTCACCAGCTTGGTCTCTACATTATGTACTTACACAAAAAAAAGCCACTAACTTCCATTAGCCTTAATTTAAACTAGGTGAAAGCTCCTGAGTGACATTGAGAATCTGAATCCTTAATTTTATTAAAAGTGAAGCTTAGACACTTTTGGATTCAGAGAATTAATGGCTATAAATCTGGGCTGAATTCCAAGATCCAGAAAGGTTGAAAAATTGATAGATATATACTATTCCCTCTAGATTTCCATTCCCCAAAGGAAGTTTTATCCTGGTTGATGGAAACGGAATATTAAAGCTGTTATTTAACTTCATACTGTCAGTGAGTAAAAATTTGGTGAAATAAAAATAGTATATATATCTCTATACAAGAGCTTGTGCTTTGAAAGAAAATTCAGGCATAATAAACAATCCTATATCTCATGAAGAGAAAAATACTGCACATTATTCAACGAAGATTTATTTTTTTAAATCCTCTTTCAGTTCTTTCTACCAAGACCAGGATAAATCAGAACATATGTATGTAAATTTGTATGTATTGCAGGAGCCAGAAGTGTGTCCTTGGAATATAGAAGGCAAAAGGAAGCCTGGGCTGCATCAACCTTGTCAGCAAGTTGAAGGAGTTGATGCTTCCCCACTACTCAGCCCTGGTGAGGTACATGTGGAGTTCTGTGTCCAGTTCTGAGCTCCCCAGTACAAGAGGAGACCCTGGAGGGAATTTAGTGAAAGATGATCGAGGGGATAAAGGGCTGAGGAAAGGCTGAGAGAGCTGTGGCTGTCCAGCCTGGAGAGGAGAAACTCTGGGGAGATCTCAGGACTGCATTTAGACACCTGGAGGGAGGGAGCAGAGCCAGAGCCAGGCTCTTCTCAGTGGTACCCAGAGCCAGCACCAGAGGCAATGGACAAACTGAAACACAGGAGATCCTGTATGAGCATCAGGAAAGGCTTTTCCATTGTGAGGATGACTGAGCTGGGGCACAGATGCTCAGGGAGTGGTGGAATCTCCATCCTTGGAGGGATTCCAAAGGCATCTGGACATGATCTTGATCATGTGGGAAGCCCTGCCCAAAATAGAGAATTGTAAAGGACAATTTTCATTCCAACTTCAATCTTCTGTGTTTATGTGGTAAAAAAATACATATAGAAAGGTTGTGTATGTGTACATGTGTGTATATATGCACAGATATGCTTAACATAAATGAGCATATATCTAAGTGAAATGTATATATGTATATACATATTTGTACCTCAGACATATCTATTTTGTAGATATACAGAATAAGCTTACAGAAGTACATATCTAGTAGATTATCTAGATCTAGTAGATTAATATTATATTAATTGTTCCATCTCTATCTATCTATATATATATAAGAATTATATTATTTTCTCCCATTTACATTTTGAACTGGATAGCAGTTTTCTAAGGGAGTTATAATAAAAGATACAAATGGTATACAGCTGGTTGAGTTCTACTTGTATTTTATATCCAGATACTAAATATTAAGCATTTATAAACCATGTCTTTATTTCAAGCAGGAATACATATTCTAGCCAAGCTAATGAATAAAGAAATAGAATATTATGAATATGTCACATAAAGCAGCTGCATTTTGTATTTGTTGCCATTTCTAAGGTGTGGTTGCCTGGGAGATACCACTCTGACAGTGTGAGCCGTTTCACATTTTCATGGACAAATATTTGCAAATCACCTTTCCTGAGTTTGTGTTGTCTTTTCTTTCCCATCATCTGTATATTGGCCTGAACTTCTGCACGTGATAATATCTGAATCAGTTGTGGAGAGTTTGATCTGCTTTTGTATACACTGCTCAGAAAAACTCTTTCTCCATTTAACCACATAGAAATTTGAAATTAATTTTTTGCTACTTTGTTGAGAAAAATGCCATCCTGTGAAATTGATTTTTCTTTCCCGCAGGAATAAAATTACCCACAAACGATAATTTCAGCAAAATGTGCTTGCCTTCTTTCTAATTGCTCTTTTCAAAATTAACAATAATCTTTGGTAGTTAGAAAGTAATCAGTTTTACTGGATCTTCTATGTTTCTCTAAGGAAAGGAAAAGGAACAAATATAAACGAGAAAATAGGTACCTACTTTGCTATGTCTGTCACTTGATTTGCTCATTCCTTTCACCTGTTAATAAATATTCAGAGAAATGCTTCATCGAAAGGAAGAACACCTTTGACTTAAATAAAAAGATTTGGTCCATTTTCTAAGAGAAAATTTGCATTTGTATTGCATGGATTAGAAAATACATACAACTATGTTAGTTTAATGTAGTCATTTATTTAAAAACAGGCATGCATTCATTAGACATCATTATATTCATCTGCTCCTACCCCACAGTTAATTTCAGGTTTAACTGGTCCCCATTTTTCAGAAAAAACTCCCACTTCTTCAGGGCTTATGTATTGTTAATGAGTTTTCTCTTTGGAGATTTCCTGTCCAATCTCTTTCCACAGAACATTTTCCTACTTTAAATTGCAAGTTTACTTAGCTCCCTTTTATCAACTTTTCACTCAAAAAAGCTCAAACTGAAGCAGCAAAGGAAATATAGCTAGTATAATGAAACCTAGATCATGTAATTAAATCCATCTTTATTCCAATAATGAAAGTCAAAAATGGCAAGCCTATAGATAGCCACTCCCTTTTGTATGAAAGGAAATTATTATAAAAATGTTTAGTGTTGTACCTAGCTCTTAATGTTATTTCATGTATATTTTTAAATGAACTGTAAAAAATATTCAGGTTTATGTAATATAATATCTTACTCAGGATCTCCACCAGCATCTTCCCACACTCCAGGACTATATGAAGTTCATAATAAGAAATATAACTGCTTTTGTAGTCAGGGTTTGGATAACAACTATTAGCAATACTATTTAGAATGGGTCTTCTCCTTGCCAGACTACAACATATAAAACTGTAAAATGTTGAATTTTGGGACTGCTGTAATCTTTTTTTTTATTAATCTTCTGAATAGTGTGTTTTCCTGTACATCTTCATTTCAAAAAAAGAAAAATGTGTCTAGAAGTGCTGATGACTTCAGCAGAGACGGTGTTCACCTACTACTTTCCTACATACTCTTACTTGATTATTTGATTACTTTTTTTTTTTCCCCAGGTTCCATTTAGCTGTCAGGGTCATTTACTTCTAATAAAGGTTAGGCCAGTTAAGTAGTTTGTCAGATAGAATAATTGCACCTATTCATTTTGTCTAGTGAGATATTTTTGATGGCCTTTTTACTGATATGCTGGGAGTTTATGAAAGATGTTATTACTTGACTCTTTGATTGATTGGTGTACAGTAAATATACATACAGAGAGTGAGATGAAGGACATGGTGTGCCTAAGGCTGAGGAACAGCAAATTTAGGAGTGTAGGAAAGAATGTAAAATTTTATGAAGGACTAAGATAAAAAAATTTAGGGAATATGGCCAGTATCTTAAAATAAACAAGGTAGAAACCTCAAGTGAAATAACAGTTCTGTGAGAACTTCATGCCATATTATTTCTAAGCTTTTGTCACTAAAAAAAAACCCTCTGGAATTCTATGAAAGCTTCCCTAAGAATTTAACTGAGAAACTCATCAGTTTTTTAGATTTAATTAATCTTCAGAATTTTGGTCACAATTTCAGATAGGAGCACAGAATAGGTTTCGTCTGTCCAAATTAGGCACCTCATAAATCAGATTTTAATATCTCTTTAGTCCCTCAACAAGGGCAACAAGGGCAGAAAGATGTGGAATTAGAAGGTAGGTACTTTTTATTCTCATCCGTAAATAAATTTCCATCATCCATAAAGGAGAATGCTACTTGTCTTGAGCCTACTGTTCCTCACCTTACTAGCTCATTAATAATTGCAGTCAAAGTAAGCAGTTACTTCTGCTTTGAAAGCATCAAGGCTCTTATTTAGTATTGTTTATACAATTTTCATTTGACCAATTTTCCATAATTTCTATATTACCAATTTAACTGTAAGTGATACATAAAACAAATTGTATGGGTCTGTTTTAGGAGGAAATTGATGAATATATAAGCTGGTGAGTTGCAAAAATAATTTTGTCACATTTTCAGTCATTTCAAAATTGCAGTTTCCTTCCAGCTGAAGTACTGACAGGTCTATCAAAAACACACCTGGGCTAGATTCACAAAATATTTTTGGGCTGAACTCCATAGTGGCCAGAATATAGGTATCTAAGCCAAAATCAGGAAGCCACAAGAGCCTTTTCCAGAATTTACCTGAGCCAACTGAGGTTCACTTGGTCTTGAATGCTCTGGACCTTGAGGAAGTGATGCAGACAATAAGAGGGAGATGGAAATTCATTGATCATTCCTCTTAATGTAACTTGATCTTATTTGCAAAAAGCTGAAGGTTGAGAAGTGTGAAGTGCCTTAACATGGAATACTGTCACCCATCACAAAAGCAAAAAATTTGGCAGATGTATTTATTTTAACTAAGGCACAGTATAGGCAGTATTAAATGACTTGGTTTGCTTTTGTTTGTAACACTTTTGGACTCAGCCCTCTGCAAAGTGGTCTGTTAGACTGATGGGGAATAACTGCATTATTTTAGAGGACCTTTGAAGCTTGAGAGGTCTCTAATTTTCTTTTGTGATGAATGGACCCAACCCATTGATCTCAGTCTGGTTGGATGGAAGAGAAATCCAGAGACCATGCTGCAGAAGAGAAGCTTAGTCTATTGGCCCATACCAGGTGAGGCAGGTGGACAGAATTCTAGTAAACCAGGCTTAAATCTGTAATCAGTGTGATGCATGCACAGATTTTCTCTTCATGGAGAAAAGAGATGGTGGGAGTAATGCAACAGTCCAGACTCCAGTAGTGTGTGCTGTGTTCTCTTGGAGCACAATGTGTGGCCGAAGTTAAGGCATTAAACCGTGGCTGGTTTCTTTGGAGGTCTTTCTTCAATCAATCCTGTTCAATTAGCTGGTCATTCAGGCATTAGGTACCACTTTGTTTTCATCTGGCTGTGCTTCCTTTTCAGTGAGTCACCATCCACGAGCAATACACCTGCTCAAAAAGAAAGATCAGAGTAACTGCAGTGTCAGGTTGTACTGTGAAATAATTGTGTGAAATTGCTTCTGGTCATTTGCATCAGATATGAGCGTGCCATTCAGTTGCATGTTGGAAGATGTAAAGAAGGAAGCATATGAAATAGCTTTAACTAAAAGAAAAAAAAATATAGTTGCTTTTTTGTTTGTTAGCTGTAATCAGATCACCAATTTTAAAATTCAGAATTTAATTTTTTTTCCTTTGGTGGTAGAAGATAAATCTTGATCAGGAAAGAAAAGCATCTCTTATTAGCTAGAGGTTAATTAAGGTACTAATACAGTTCAAGTGCAAACAACTAGACAAAATCATGTTCTGCAACATAGTAAAGTAATTTGACAGTATATCTCAGTAAGAAAGCTAAAAAGCATTGTAATTCAAAATTAAACACTTATCAAGGCACAACATATACACAAGACAACTAATTCACTGTCCATTTCAGACTGATATTTGAGACACTTTTTGCACAATATTTTTTCTTACTTTCTGGATTGGATTGTATCCATGCTCACTTTATCATCATGACCTTGGCTGAAAGGTTTGTAGTATTTGATGGATCTGATGGGAAACATTTGCTATTACTTATTTTCTCAGATTAGGAAAACTGGTAGGAAATGAGTCATTAAAACCAGTAATATTGCTCATAAACATTTACAGTGATCTACGAAACATGCAATAGAACCCCTCATGACAGGAAGGTTGCAACTAAATGATCCTTGAGCTCTCTTCTAAACCAAACAAATATGTGATTCTGTCATTCTTAAAGAATGAAGAGGCTTTTATTTCTCCTTGTTTCACAATATTTTGGAATATTTTTCATTCTGCATAACAAACAGAAAACAAAAACATTTTTGATTGGTGCTTGTACAAACAGATAATATTTTTCTGGACTACTTGTGTATTAAAGTTGCATTTATATTTGTAGTTGCTTCTGATACAGTATCTTAAACTGGCACTGTGTGAGCATTTTAGTCTAATAGCAAAGTGCTCATGAAATGTTTTAGTTATAATTCTCTGATTCTGCTACTAATGACACTGTTCCCATTTGTTCAGTTTTTGGTGTTTCCTGATATCCTCTTGTCTTTAGCAGGAACTGTTGCATTTAGACCTATCTGTTTTTTGGTTTTTTTATCAATTAAAGATTTTGATAGCTTCTTTTCTCCCTTCTCAATTATGTTAAATTGAAGTGGAAGGCAGAGAGTTGTTGACATTAATGGACTTTCCTTTGAGTTTGACTGCCCCCATTGGGTGCTAAAGGTCCTGTAGGAGCCTTCATGCACTGCAGCTCTGCACAGAATGTGTGCCCAGGCCATACAGCAACAAGCAATCCTCATCCTGCAGTGGTCACTGTCCACTTTATTGTCTATTTTTTATTGACTTTATTTCAGTATTTCACTGGACTCATCTTTCTTCGTGCTTGTACTTTTTGTTTTTCAGCTACATTTTGTTTGTAAGCACTCATGGATATGAAACCTTTTGTTTTCTTTCCATAACATCCCTATAAAACAACAGAAATACAAGAAAAAACAGAGTTTATGCAGATATATTATGCAGATATTCTTTTCGGTCATGTTTTCTGGGAAATCACTCAAAATTTCCTCTGTATTTCCTAGTCTCATTCTGCTAAATCAAGACTTTTTTCCACATTCTTAATGTGGAAATATTCTTAATTCTACTAGTTTTACAATGCAGACAAATTCCTGATGACCAACTTTCTTCCTCCATTTCCCTGCAGGTACAAAGAATCAAGCTATGTTTTTGTCAACTAATTAGAGAATTGCTGTAATTCTTCCACTAATCTTATTGTTTGCCACGTTTGCAATGACTGAGATACTGCTTTTCCATATCTAAGGTCAGATCTCCCTTTTCCCCATTCTTGTTCTTTCTGCCTCCTTCAGCTCTTCCTTGCACAATCCAACTTGTGCCAGTTTGCAGCACACAGGCATCAAACACAGGATTAAAGGTATTGGAAGGCATATGCTTTTCTTGTTTAAATTTAGAGTTACAGGAAGGCAATCACAGTTCTTTTGTGGCTACAAATGAAAAAAAAATTACTTTAGCTAGAGAAAAAAACCCCAAAACTCCTGTAGTTAAGGAGAGCTATATTATCCCATCAATGTCTCTCTGCTCCTTTGTGGTGAAGCAATATTTTTCCTAGTTTTAATTGTGTTTACTTAGAAAGAAAAATATGAAAGGTTTTCATGAAGTAAAGTTTTGTTCCAAGAAAATAAACTGTGAACAGGGAAAGATTTTACTTGATAAATCGCTCTTAGTCACTCTCCAGTGATAATACTCAGTGGCTCAAGAAGCCATTCACAGCAAACTGCTAAGGAGGAACGAACAAAAATCCTTATTTTAGACAATATTTATCTAAATATTGAGGTTGTTCTATGAAATGCAGGGGGAGCTGAGCTGTATAAAGATATTAATCTATTAAATAATTAATAACTGTGTCTACATGTATATAATACTTTCTGTATATTACTTATAGAGAAGTGGAATGCCATTTCACTATTTCAGCTTGTAAAATCATAAAAACTCTCACTTTGTAAAAGCAATCCTGACATGTCCTTTGAAAATATACATTTTTAAATTCCTTATTGTGTAAACTCAGTATTAGATTCCATTTTCTTCAAGAAATTCTATTTATGTTGTAAAAGCAAAGCCTATATAATAAGGAATAGCAAAGCATGTGGAATTTTAATTTAAAATTACTGCAATGTAGATAAACAGTTATGATATATGAAATATGGTTAAGAATTAGTAATTGTGTTTCATTATTTCTTTAGTCTTAAGTATCAGGATATTTCTCACAGCTGAAGAAGTCAGGGCTCTTCTCTGGACATATGGAATGACAAATATCCACATATCTTCAGGCATTCCTGAAGGTGGCTCCATTTGATAAAGGTTAAATTAGACAATCCAGGATCAGATCAAGCTCAAATTCTCATCAGAGTAATTGGTCAGAGGAGGAAAAACCAGAAATAACTGTTCAGATGACAGGTATGAATAATGCCATAAGAATTTCCATAAAATATTTCTGGGTTTTAACCAACATATTCTTGAAACTTATCAACTGAGAAAATACTCTACAAAAAAGAGAGAAAACATTCTTTGCCTATTTACATTGCATGTCTCTGTCTCAAATCTGAATTGAGGACTGTCTTAGCTAGTAATTTTCCTTTCTTTTTAATTCTAGCTACTAAAAAATACAGGTTCATTTGACTGTATCTCATTCACACATTCACAGCCTCAGTGAAATCGAGAACAAAGCAGGTTCAGGAGAACGCTTGTTTATTTTAGCATAGTTCTCAATTTTGCCTCAAATTTCTGCAGCTCAGGATGTAGATGAAAAGATAAAATGTACAAAGCTTCATTTCAAAAGAAATTCTGAAATAGAAAATGGGAGAGGAAATTAACTTTCGGTGCACCTTAGAAGAACTATAGCTTCAAAAACTTTGAAACCCAGGAAATATGATTATATTTTCGAATTAAAAAACAAAAAAATGAACCCAAAAAAAGGAGTTGTGGTGAAGCATTTTTAGTTAAGTTAAATTCCAGGTTAGTAGTAGATAGCAACTTCCATCTACATTACCAAATAATTTTTAAATACTGGGGTTTTCTGGAATTTTCTAATGGCTCAGTGACAAAGGATGAATTATGGAAAAAAATACATTTTTCCATTTCAAAGGATAAACATTTAAAACTCTAGAGAAGCCTGAGATATGTAGTCAAGATTTTCTGAAAATCTATAGAGTTCTACAGGGTTACGTGAATCTAAACTAGCCTTTGTCTCACAACTCAGGCACACCATCCTTGAAAAAAAAAAGCATAAATTAAATATTGTCTGTTTGATGCATTTTACAAAAAAGCTTTAATCCTGCTTTAAGTACTTCAACATTGTTCAAAGTATCATATGCAATATTTACACATGTTCTAGCTTCCCATCAGCAAGAAATGTCCTGTACATCTTTCCCAAATCACCTTTCTCAGAGTTTGGTCATAAATTAATGATGGCACTCTAACCAGCCAGTTAAATTTATTTGTGCAGAATGCTTGTATATGGAAAAATGTTTGTCACTAGGAGTGAAGTAAAATCAGAAAAATAATAGCAATGCTCATTGTAGATGGCTAAACATATTTACAGGACAACAAAATCATAGCTTCATCTACAGCAAGGGGCCAGAAAAGAACTTTCTCTGCCCTTCCAAGGACCTTAAAATCTTTAATATCGGCTCCACTAAGATAAATATTAGATGCTGGCTATTTATACCTTCATGTGTGCATATACATTGGAATCCAGTATTTAATACATTCAGCACTAATGGTATTTTAACTTTCAAATCAATGTCACATATAATTCATGGGAAAATATCACAACTTTTCACCAGAAGATGAATCACTTCAGTATGAAATCCTTTAGAAAAAAATGCCTATAAAGATTTTTCTGCCTTGAGCTGAAACAGAGGATGAATACTACAGGCATATGAGAAATTATTTAAGTTGAATAAGAATGGATTTTATAGAGTGAAGAAAAGCTTTTTGGTTTCTGGTTTTCAAAACGTAGGGAATAGAGTCTCAAGTATAAGAATCTTATCCTGCACTCATGAGAGACTCTTTAGGATTCAGTAAGGAAGGGTCACAGGTGGGGTGAAGAGATGAGAACCAGGAATTAGAGTGTGTCATCACAGAAATATTAGTTGTTGTAGCTGTTGGCAGAGCAAGGTAAGAAATAAGAGAAACAAAAAAGGTAGCAGCCTTTCCATGGCACAGAGAGTTTGCAAAGGCTGCTACTTTTTAACAAAGTTTTGTGATTTATTTTTAAGAAATCTTAGAAAATTCATATTCCACATCTCTCTCCTCTGTAAGGATTTAGGTAAGCTTGGAACAGTGCATATGCAGAATTCTGAATCTGAAGACAGGTTTTTTTAATCTTTCTGTTGAAAAGTTAAAGTAGGAATTTAAAAAATCATTGTGACTTTATGGAAATTCAAGGCTGTGCTTACTGTTTGACCTGTAGCACAGAAGATGCTCTTTATAGATGTTGAAGTTTACTTATTATTTTAAAGTTTTGGAGGTTTGCTTGAGTTTTGTTTTTGTTTGCTTGTCTTAAATAAGAAAGACATAGTTACATATTTAGTAGCTTAGTGTCTTTTGGTGATTGCTTTTGTTTAAAAGAATAGCATTTAAAATGTCTCCTATTTTCCATATGACTATGTGACTCTCAGGAAAATGCATACTTTTTAAAATTAAATAAATAAGGACAATTTAAAATACTTTCAGCAAAGACTTACTGACTTAACTGGCTTCATGTAAACTCTATCCAATGAACACATTGTGTGGTCTATAGAAAGGACATTTCTATTTTAGTGGTTCAATAACTGTTGTATTTAGGGGGAAAATAGTCTGAATGGATATGAATAAGCTTTTTATATGGAAAAAAGAGGTTACTCAATAGTTTTTAATTCTACTTAAATTATTTTCTCCTTATATAAGGTTATGGTAAACCAGCAGAACTAAAAAATGTCAAAGAATTTTGATTTTAAAATGTTTCCATAAAGAGGTATTTCTATTAAAACCAATTTATTTGGAAAAAAAGTATTAATTTTTTTCCAAAGTAATTTAACTGGCAAAATAAAATTCAGTAGCATATAGAAGTTTCAAATGAATAAAAATTTTCCATAATTTTAGCTTCTAATTCCACTGTGCTTTCAAGTTTTTTGGTCTTTCCTCCACTTTGTCTTGCTTTTTTCCTGATTCTACTGTGAAAAAAAAAAAAATAAATAAAATAAAAAAGAAAATATTAAAAGGGCAAGGCAAAAGGACTTTTTCAAAAATAAACAAAAAAAGTATTTTTTTTTCAAAATACTACTGTATTTAAAAAGACTGAATTTTTGATAGACATACAGGTTGGGAAAGAAGTTTTCTTCTGTCTGTGAAAAACTATCTGGAATATAAGTAAAAAATAGATTTTCAAATTTCGGTACTAACCATGGCATAGTAAAGAAATTCAAATACTTTTTCCCTTCTTCCTTTGGGTATATATTCTGTATGTATATCCCTCTTTTGATGGTAGGAGGAGGTAGCAGGAGATTCCTCTTTTTCCTCACTTACTCTCTGTTGGAGAGTTTAAATCTAAGGATTTAAAAGTATTCATATAGTGATAAAAACAGACATAACATTTTTAAGAATTAAACCAAATTTGAGTGGAGATTACAACCAAACAAATAATTGGCCACTGTAATGACAAAAAAGAATGCAATATTAATGAGCACAATTCTCCTACTCTTAGAAATAAGTATTTTATGCCATGTCATTGTTTGCAAGATTGCTTTAAGCAGCAGGATTTTTAATTAATTTCTGTCTTTCATGGTCTGTAGAAGGTAGAAAGCAGGGACCATCTTGCTTGATCAGGGGAGTTAATGCAATTTATTTTCCAGATAATGAAGGCAGCAACAAATCCACCATGAGGTCAGGAAGCACAACAAAGTCATTCTTGAAGGAATGTCATCCTAACAGAGATCCAGCTAAACACATCTGGAAGTTATTTTACGAATTTTTTTCTTTCTTTCATATTAAAAAGCTGAAAATGATCACTAACTTTTCTTAACTGATGAATGTGAGCATCCTCACAAAGTTCCAGCCTCAGCCAAATCACTAAAGGATCCCAGTTAAGGTGGGGCATACTAAGAAAACATGGTTTGCATTTGAATTTTAAAGGGTTTAAATTTCTTAGGTGGGTGTGAGAAGCAGCTGACCATGCCCTTACACCCAGCTCCATTCACGAGCTGCTCTATGAGCAGGTGCTCACCAATCCCTGCTGTCTGGAAGGACACAGGACACAGTGGGCATGGGTTTGAAGCAGTCACATCATCTGTGGCATTAATTTGCAGCTGAGGAGCTTTCAGCAGTACAAGATCCACCACCACCCCCAGTGCAGCTCCTGCCTGCCCAGGAGGTAGCACAGGCACATCCAGCTTTGGTGATCACTGTATCCATTATAATCATTTATTTCTGGAAGTCTGGAATTATTCTGGCATCCTAAAAAAAAAGAACAAAACACAGATTCTTCAGAAAGAATGTCAGTGCTATAGTTTGAAGTTTGTGGATGAGAACAATTTATTATCATCCACATGAGCTTTTACTCCAAATCATTTGAGCAGAGAACTTTAAATAAAATCTCCATTCTAATTAGAAGAAAACATAATCATCAATGTTGTGGTAAACAAAGCTGACAATATCAGTGTGATAATTATTTTAAAAAATAAATAAAACATGTTCTGTCTGCTTGACAAATTTAATTGTGGGATGCTTTTTATGCACAGGGGTTGCAGACTCTTAGTAGTAATCAAACTAATGGTTTGTCCTTGCCACTTAGCAAGGTTTATTTTGTGTAGGGAAAACATAAGGTAAGCATGGTACTGGCATTTGTGCCAGAATACTAATGATGTTGATATCCTTCCTTCACAGAAGGATGAGACTGTTGAGAAAAATTTTATTTCGTCACCATTCCCTATTCCAAAGATATTCAGAACCTGAAAAGAAGGTAGAGGTATTTCACCCTGTCTTACATACCAGTGTAAGTTTTGAATTCCTTTTTTGATTGAATATGCTTTTCATATACGAATAGAAGCTATGGGGAAAAGGGAGAATTAATGCTCCATCCCTTGTGATGAGCACTGGGCTTTAAGAGGAATGCATGAAAAATCACAGTTATTAATTAATTTCATCTCATTCAAACTTTTAAGTCCCTAAAGGAGTTTCCCCAGAGGCTAAAGAAAAGATGTTTTAAGTCTGATTTCTTTATTTTCTGACTCGGAACAGAAGACAAGATCTTTTTGGTTGGTTTCTTTCTGTCTGTACTTTTCCTGATCTGATATAGATTGCTTTTCCTACTCTTCTAATGCAGTTCTATACTGCCTCCAACTGAAGACACTATTCAAAAGCACCAACTAACCACACCTGCCACTTCAGCGCTGGGAAAAGACCTTCTCTTAGGTATACAACTTAGTGCAAAGTAGCTGAAATGAAAGTGGATGCCACTGTTCTTTCAAATCACGATATATTCACTATTCTTATTTCTTTGTCTCACAATCTTAATGTCAGCAAGCATACCACTGCAATTTAAAGAAACTTTCTCTCAACTATGAGTGGCTTTGATTTGAGAGCTCTCCTTCATTTGTAAAGAAGAGCTGTGCCTTGGACCTCAAAATTTTGCATCTTACTGTAAATAGATTTCTTATTGCTAAAACACTACCCGTTCCTTTTCTTGCCCATTTACTGCTTCTCTTTCAGGGAGAAAAATAAAAGGCAAGGAATGATGTGATGTCTTGGCCTGCCAATGCTTACAGACTGGGGGTGAAAGAAAGATGTTGTATTCACTGCAGCTTACATTTTGCCTTTTCTGCAGAGCAACAGGGAAATCTTTGTTCGGTCACCAGCGGGTTCCACGTCTGCTGAAATGTTCCCATGGAGACAGGGCATGGCTGAGCACGGCAGCAAAGATGGACCTTACAGCCCTTCCATGGGGCCTGTGGTTACATTTCTAACTGATGCAGGGCACAGAAAAAGGATCTCCCTTTAGAAACCCATCTCCCTTCTTTAGAAACCACATTTTGCTAGGAGTCAAATACTCATTTCCTGAAGAAACCTTAAAACACTGTTAGCTACATAAAGGAGGAATAACCAAACAAGTGTGCAAGCATTTGACACAAATTTCAGTCTTCCAGTGATGCTTGCAGAAACTCCAAAGCTCTGTATAGTTGACATCCTTTTTATTTGTTTGTGCTTTTTTTGTGTGTGTTTCAGATTTCCTGATCTGAAATCAAACAAATTCTGTCTTCATTAGCATGAGATGACTTGGACCCAAAGAAGTACTAATTGAGATGTAAGTATTCAGTTTGCTGTTTGGTTGTGGTATTTGAACCATGTTTGATTCCACAACACTTGCTGGAACAAGCTGCTCCTAGGAGAAAGACATTGGCATGAAATCTTGGGATGTGCTCCCTATACCACAGGCAGGAAAAAAAGAGTGATCTTTTAACAAGCGTGGGAAAGAAATCCTGACCATTGGATTCATCAAAGTCAGTGATAAAACTGTAGCTTGACTTCTCTAAGGTATTTTTTTTGAAAAACTAAGAAAATAGTAAAACTGCTGTAGAAAGTACGGTTAAAAATTGGCTTTTAATAGTTCAGACTTTTCTTGTCACCAACATTGAAAGGAACTAAAATTCAAGGTTCCAACAGAGGGATAAAATGATTTTGGAAAAATACTATAAGACAGTGAATGAGTTTGGTTGGTTTAATTTGGTGAGAGAAATTTAAAGATGAAATATGCTGATTCTTTATCATCAAAATCATTAATAATTTAACTACAAGCATTTTTAGGACTTAATTCTACTTTAAACTTAGTGATATTATAAACCTTTACAGTGGCATTACAGGTGTTCAGCTGCTTATCCAGCTCAATGTGCTAAACTAATCACCACATATGGAGTCAAGAGGAATTTTTCTCCTAATTAGGAAGAATCTCTGCAGAAGCAAAATTTACTTTTTTTGTAGCCTGGGTCATCATCATCATCCTCTTCTGGGAATTTTATTGACAAAGGTCCAAGAATCTGGTAGCAGATAATGCTCTCACTTCCTCCTGTTTTCTTCCTGTGGCGT
The DNA here is from genome assembly GCA_026413545.1 of Cichladusa arquata. Lineage (NCBI taxonomy): Eukaryota > Metazoa > Chordata > Aves > Passeriformes > Muscicapidae > Cichladusa > Cichladusa arquata. The sequence goes on from JAOTQP010001546.1 coordinate 100,420,307, forward strand.
GTCATTGTTTTTTGGTGTGTCAGGAAGCATTTCCTGATATGTGGGGTGATGCTGTGAGGTCCCCCTGACCCAGCTGCTGTTTGTGTGTCAGCACAGTCAGACCCTGCATGCCTACTGCAAATATAGGAGAACCCCAAGGAACTGACTTTTTGCAAATAATGCTTTCCCCTTTGTGGTCACAGAAGATACCACGCTTGAATTCAATGAGTTCTGGAAGTGGAGGAATGATGAGAACCATGAACCTGTGAGAAATTCCATGTTTGATGTCTGTCCCAATATTTACCAACCCTTTCTTCCCCACTGCTGAAGCAGTACTTTCACTTGCAGTTGAAAACATCAAGGTTTCTCACCTGTTGTGCTCTTGTCTCATGTAGTATTTACAGAAAACTGTATTGCAGCTACCTAGGACTCCATTGCAAAGACCCTAATATTGCCAATGTTTATTTGCTACACCTTGATATTTCCCAGAAGTATGAAAGGTTGTGATTTATTAAACAAGTCTGTGTTATATAATTGGAGAGCCATTCTGCTGCAGAAAAGCCTCTTAAAATCAGAGTTGGCTCTATGCAGCCTGGCAGACATGTCAAATCCATGCTGCAGCCAGAGATGCACCAGGGCTCAGTGTATCCTGATCCAAGTGTCACAGAATCATTTGATCATTTTTTTTGCAAGACAATTGATCTGGGTCTATTCCATCAGACTTAAAGAGCCACTTAGTCTGACATGAAGATGAAGATGGACAGATATATTACAGGAATAATTTCAACCCAAGATCTCGTTCTGAGACCTGTGAAGGTACATATTGAATTAAAATATCTCTTTGTTCAGAGTGGTTGTAGCCCTGCTTACTTGTTCTCAGATTGTGGCCACCAGTCTGCATTAGACATACAGCTGAGCAGAGGAGGACATTCAGAACTATATTTCTCTTAAGATCAAGACAGAAATAGATGGGACAATATCACAACAAAGGTTGTCCTCAATCACTTCTAGGAGATTGAAATATCTCTCTTGATTTTGGATGGCATAGAATTACTTTTCTTCTGAGTAGCTGGCATAGTGTTTCTTTTTGGGACAAGAATAATGAAAACACACTCGTGTTGTTTGTAAATGGTGTTTACACTAAATCAAGGACCTTTCAGCCTCTCACCCCAGCCCACCAGCAAGTAGTCTGAGGGGTCACAAGAAGTTGGGAGGGGGCACAGCTGGGACAGCTGACTTCAACTGACCAAAGGGATATTCCAGAACTGACCAAAGGGATATTCCAGAGTGACCAAAGTTCCATGCTCAGTATATAAACCAGGAGGCGGCTCAGTCATGGTATTTGCTGTCATCAGTCAGTGTTAGGTGTGATGGAGCCCTGCTTTCCTGCACTGAACTGCTGCCTGTCCATGAAAAGTGGTGAATGAATTCCTTGTTTTGCTTTGCTTTACAATTTTTTCTCGTCTGATTTTTTTCCCATCCTGATGCATGGGAAGGGAATGAGCTGCTCTGTGGGACTTGGTTGCCAGCTGAGGTCAAACCACAACACCATCCTATTTTTAGAGCTTCTCTCTGAAGAGTGAAAGAAACCAAAGAATTAATCACAATCAAAATTGTGCCTTTTGCTTCCCTTTAAGAGGCAATCAGGTGCAGAGAGTGCCTGACCCTTGTGTCTGTTTAGTGTGGAGGAACTGTGCCTTCACTTCTTGAACACAGGCATGGTTTCTGCTCATCTTTGCAGTAGAATTTAGCAACCATCTTGAGCTGAAAAATTACACAAGGACTTCCAGGATCAAACTTATTATGCATTCAGTATCCCAATACTCCATCTGCTGTTTCCTTGTTCCATATCCCATTAACAAATGCCAAGCTGCAGACTGTTTTTCACATAGTAATGAGCTGCATAAGTATGTAAACAAAACAAAAGTTATATATTTCTGTTAGAACAAGTGCCAAGAACACCTCCTGTTGCAACACTACTAATGACAGGATAGCAACAGTGGAATAAAGAGAGTAATTTGTAGTGTTCCCAGGTCAGCTGAACACATTTCTCCAAAATAAGTGAGTGAGGCAATTTATTCCATACTTACAATGCACCAGATTCATTTCTGCTTTAATTGCAGTAGCCTCAGTGGATCTGTGTCATGGAAAAATTTGGCCTTGCATTTGGAAATCTTCCTACAGATGGTGGTAAAAAAAAGGTGAACAGCATAAAAAATGTCATTATCCCAATTAACTGGAATTGATTAATTCATCCATCCATTTCCCAAGTGATTATCTCCAATTAAAATAATTGCCTGGATAACATTCCACTGCTAGATCCCTGGATGCAACAGAGATTTCTAAACTTAAAACTACATTTTACTCATATTCCAACAACCACTGATACCTGGCAGCAGGGAAACACTTTGCAATTTAGTTCAACACAAGGATAGAGGAAGGCTTGAAATATCTCTAAGAAACACAGACCAATGCATTATTATTATTTGAGTAAGCATAGTTACTGTGCATGGGACTTGAGCTGCAGAATGCGAGGGGATGGTGCCTGCTGTAAAGAGGTGATGTGATGAGCAAGCAGAGATGCATGAGGAGCACAAAGAAACCATGAGATAAATCAGTAGGCACAGCAGCCTCTTAATGTTGTACATTTTTGTAGGCATCACAGTACTGGATGTTTTTTCCAACCACATCTCTGAAGGTAGCCAGCTCTCTTGATGCTTACAAAGAGATCCTTCCAGCTGTGAAAGTGATAAAAAGTCTGATGACACCTGTCTGAAAATGTAAAACATGGGCAGAGGAGCCTGACACCACAGAATGACCAGCAGCAAGATTCTGCTTTCTGATTGTGATTAGAAGATGATGGGTGTGACAGGGATGCCTTGAAAAGGCAGTTTCTGAAATTGCATGTGAAGTGTGAGAGAGATATAGAGTAGTAATTTAAAGAAAGTGATAACAAGCTCAAATGAGCTGGGTATGAGGAGGATGCCTGTAGCCACAGTATAGCATCTGCTAAGTTCAGACAAAAGGCTGTTTTAAAAAATGTGAGAGTATGCTTAGATTATGCATAGATGGAGATGAAAAACTGCGTCTAAGAGATGTTTTGTATAGAAAATATGCAAAATTCAAGTAGAGTTTGAACCCAAAAACATTAAACTCAGAGCTGAATATAATGTTGAAGTACTGGGCAGCTTAATCACTCAGTACGGTAGCTGGGCACACTTTTATGAAAATGAGTTAGGAGAAGTGGTAACAGCAAAGACTGCAGGAAAAATGTTAGTTGTTTTTTGGTTGATTATGAGAGATGAGGGAGAGAATCATAGAATCATAGAATCATAGAATCATAGAATCATAGAATCATAGAATCATAGAATGTGCTGAGTTGCAAGGGAAACATCAGAATCATTGAGTCCAACTCCTGGCCCTGCACAGGTAAAGGATCTTGGCCCTCCCCAATGATCCCATTATGTGGCTGAGAGTATTGCCCAAACACTTCTCCAGCTCAGGCAGACTTGGGACTGTGACCACTTCCCTTGGAAGTCTGTTCTCTCTCAGTGAAGAACTTCCTGATATTCAACTTAAACTCCTTCAGCTTGGTGCCATTCCCTCACTCCTGTCCCTGTCACCCCAGAGCAGAGATCAGTGCCTGCCCCTCCTCTTCCCCTCCCAATGAAGCTGTAACTGCAGTGAGGTCTCCCCTCAGTCTCCTCCAGGCTGAACAGACCAA
>JAOTQP010001546.1:100424109-100445528 GCA_026413545.1 Cichladusa arquata
TCTCCTCCAGGCTGAACAGACCAAGTGCCCTCAGCCACTCCTCACACGGCTTCCCCTCAGGGCCCTTCCCCATCTTTCTTGTCTTCCTTTGGACACTCTCTAATAATTTAATGACTTTTATATATTGTGGCACCCAAAACTGCCTCAGCACTGGAGGTGAGGCTGCCCCAGAGCAGAGCAGAGCAGGACAATCCCTCCCTTGCCTGGCTGGTGATGCTCTGCCTGATGTCCTCAGGACACAGCTGGCCAAGAGGTGAAGCCAAACATTCAAACAGAGAAAAAAGTTGGTTTGGTTTTTTGGTTTTTTTGTTTTGTTTTGTTTTTTTGTTTGTTTGTTTTGTTTTGTTTTTGTTTTTTGTTAGAATAGAGTTGTTTGTTGTTTATTAAATCAAATTCCCAAACAGCTTTTTGTGAGCAGAAAATGTCAATGGACTCATAGCTAAACAGACAACAGGAATGAAAGGGGCAGTTTCACCAAGATAGGAGCTGAAATAGCTTGGAGGCTAAAGCAGTTGTATTGGAAATCCTGGCTAAAATTCTTTGTCTGCCTGAGGAAAATGAACCAAGGTATCCTACCATGCAACTGATGGTCTAGCATCTTTTATTTGTTGTCATTTTGCTTTATTTGCTTTATTTAAAGACTCCTCATTGTCCACAGCAGGGATTGAAAGCCCTCAAGCTTCAAGGTTGGAGTCTTAACTGCTCAGACAGAGATGCATGGAATAAGAAACATTTTTAATAGCTGTGAAAGAATGATAGAAAAGGACACAAACCTGAATGTATCCCAAGCTGTGGTGACTAGAGCTTTCTCTAGATGGGTGGGGGGCTCCAGTTCATATCTTTGCCAATAAACAAAGTTCAACTAATGATTCAATTAATGCAGAATAGCTGTCAAAAGTGCAGAAGTGAATTGACATCTCTTTGGATGGAGTAAAGCAGGTCACAGAGGAGGTGTTCAGAGCAGTGGTATTCAAAAGACAGACTGGTGCTTTCTTCTATAGTTTCAAGAATACAGTCACAAAACCATGTTCACATAAAACTGATATCCATTTCAGGGCAGCTGAATCTGTATTTTTGTGCCATTGCTATTATTAAATTTTCATGGAAAGTACCCTTTTCTAAAACAAATAATTTTTCAGACACTAGAAAAATGTTAATAGCACCTTTTACTACCTAGAATTTTTGGGGGGGATTTGAGGAAAGGTGCAGCATTTTTAACATAATGCCAGTCAAATGCTTTTATTTCATGTTGGGCTTATTGCAAACAACTCTTCTAGGCCCAGACCCATTGTTTGAGATAACCTCACTAGGTTAGGACTCACTGACCTGAGTCTTCTACAGGCTTGGTCACTTCTGCCATCATTTAATCAGTTCTAGATGTGTTGACTGCTGGATCAATGGCTCTCCACCAAGACTAATTAAATCAGATTTTAAGACATTTGTCCAAAAGTGCTCAGGATAGAGGAAATGAAGACACAGAATCAAAAGAAACTATTTAAATACTCTCAATAGCTTTATCAGCCTCATACTAATAAGAATAGGGGTTTTTTTCTGAAAGAAATTGAAGTTTCTTTCATGCACTCATGCACTATATAAGTGAAGATATTTGTTTTTATGAGAAACACATAACATCAATAAAGCTTGAAAAACCTTCATCACATTAAATGGAAGAAGATTAATTGGTGGGTTTATTTACTTATTTTCCTTTCATAAAGACGTAACACGAATAAACCTTCATTAGGTATCTAAGCTCTAACATGAGAGTAATATATTTTGAATAAAAATGCTAACTAAAGAATTGAAACTGCCTTTATGTAAGAAAGAGAAAACATGTCACACAGGTAGCTTGCCTATCTAAACTAAACTTTGGGATAAATTTTAAGAAGGGAATCAGGGATAGAGGTAAATGAAATCAGATATATTGATAAATTGTGAAATGTACGTCATGTTAAATCAATCCAATATTGTTCCTGAGAATTTTTTTTTTAAACTATTATTTTATGCATTTTCAATGCCAGGACCTTATAAAGAGACCTAGGATGATGTAGATGAGACAAGAGGGAGAGCAATCCAGAAGTGGCTGGAGCAGGATGGAGGGGGCTGGAAGTGGGTGTGTGTGAAGGATTTCAGTGATGAGCAAGAAGTAGTTCCAGGAAAATACCAAGTTGAAGGTGAATCTCAGTAGCTATTTCCTCAATGTAAGTGATAGCTAGAAGTTACATTGCCTCTTCTAGAGGCATGCAACCCTTAAGAAAGCAAACAGTATGACTCCTCTAATACATGTAAAAGCATAACCCTAACAACATTTTCGTTCGTAGTCTCCCCTTTAAAAGAGTATGCCTTGTTTCTTAAAAAAAATATTATCTCTGAAGCTTTTATTTCCTGTTTCATTGTCAAAGAATTCTCAATAAATTTACTTTATAATTTCACATGTATATATGTAACGTATCTTATGTTCTGATATGCAGCAGAGATAAACTCTACAGGTTTCATGCTTTTAAAAGAGTAACTATCCATGTCTAAGGAATTGTTATTATCTTGTGCTCATATTTGAGTCAGGAAAAAGGGAATCTTTGGCAATCTTATGACATAACTTCCTACAGGAAAAAGCATGCTGGCTGTGATAAAAAGAGATCTCTGAAAGATCTAGGATTAAGAAGCATCACACCAAAAGACCAGTATGAAATGGCCCTTTCCTGGCAACTTAGTTCTCTTGCAATTCTGAAAGTTGGAGTTCCTTATTTTCTTTTAATATTCCATTATAATTTATAATACATGTTTAAAATGTATTATTGAAAAATCATTTAGAAAATGTGTTTGGAAACATATAATGACATTGGGTAGCTAGATAGAGATTGGGCATTTAGATAGAGAAAATGAGTCTATCACAAGGGTGGGAAGGCTTCACAGTTTGTCTGATTTAACATTGCATTCTACATCACTTGAACTGGACTTAAACATTTGGTGACTCACAACATTTGCAAAATTTATTCTCCTTGTTTCTATAAAGAAGCCTAAAGTCCTGAGGTAGTAAGAGATTGTGCATTCACTTCCTAGTTCCTTTTTTCCTCACTCAGAAAGGAGGGGTTGTTGGATGGTTTTGTTCAGAAAACATTTTGAATACTTCTACTCCCTCCTTTCTTCCATAATATTTATTTTCCTTGAAGAGGAGACACCAGAGATTTTTTCCATCCTTTTGTCTGGTCCAGGATTGTTCTGATTCTGTTACAACTTACCCAGAATATTTTTCGCCTTAACAAACCTTTCTTGTCGTCATATCTTCCCCAAGAGAGCCCATTTTCTTTCTTAATGGAGAATAATATAGCTAATTTTAAAGATAGACTTACCAATTTATATTTCAAGCCTTAACTTTCCTGTGACCACTGTGCCAGCATAAAGGACACACGGGTGGTCCGCTCCTACTTAGTCTTAATAGTGCATTTATTATTTGCTGCTGCCAACCAGGTCCACTTATGCCTGTGGGAAGGCTGCAGGAACAAGGTCTGTAACGCCTTGTCAGTAAGCACTGTCCTGCAGATCCCTCTCTATCAGCCTCTGCAGTTCCTCCCATTTCTGCTTTGTACCACCCATGTCTGTCCTACCCCTGCTGCCCATGCACAATTTAATGATGTGAAAAACCAACCATGAGTGTAAGCCATTTCTCACCTAAGTCGATTTTGAATTTGGTGTCCTGTTTTAAGCAGTCATCTCTGTCAGAAAATTCAGGATTATAATGTTGTGGTAGAACAGTGTTATTACTGGCAATGAGTGGCTGAATGGGAAAGCATTTCATCATGTCCACATCACTGAAGTTTAAACCTAATGTAAGGAGGGGAAAAGAGCCACAAGAAGCAACTCTTCTTTCCTTTATACCTAGGGAAAGATTTCCTTAAAAGAGTTTATCTCACGGTTGTAGCCCTTTCTTGGATAGGTACTCTGACTCTTTGTTCCCAAAGGCTGATGATTTGCTGAGGAACTTGTCTATGCTCAGTTATTTCCCTTTATTGACACTAAATGCCCACCCATTTTCCCTGTTATGATACTCAGAGAGGGCTGAGAATGCGAAGGATACAGCATCTGAAACCCTGCACACAGAGTTTAGGTGCTAAATGAACAAAGTAAACAGATTTTTCTCCTCCTACTCTCATCTAGGAAGCTGGAGAGAGTCAAAATCCAGTCCTGAGCAGATTTAGTGAACTGGGGGGAAATGACAGCTTTTGTTGTGGTGGAGAAGGAACAAGTGATCTCCAAACCTGGGAGGTGACTGCCTGTGTCTCACACAGCTGTGAGCAGCAGCAGACAGAGCAGGATGTCACTCCTGGTCTGTAGATGCTTTCAACCATTTTTAGAGAACCCAAAACATGAGAATATCCTCAAACAAGCAAAAGATCACACAGCAGCAAACTTTCTATCTCTGAGTAGTAACCAATTAGAATGACAATGAAATAATTAGAAAGAGTGAGGCAGAGAGTGTTGAAGATGGCATCTCCTTCAAGATGACCCTTTTTTATAAGAGCAGCCTCTTTTAGACACCCCTGAAAATAATGAGTTGTAAGCTGCAATCAACATGAAAAGCAGAGTTATTGCAGGGAACAGTTTGAAGCAAGTGCTAAAGCAAGGGCAACTTGGTGAAAAGAGTCCTGTCAGAAGCTCTTTTTTTATTAGATTGAAGAGTTTGTGGCTAAAATTCCTTCTTCTCCATCGCAAGCTAAACAGAGCAGTTATGCTCATTATTAGCCAAGTTAATTTTCAGGAGGAGACAAGAGTGGAATGGATGCAAACCACGAGTTTGTAGCACACAATGCTTTGCTGTTTGGATTGTGGACAGCCCCTCAGTCAGTGTGCTCTGGATTTTGTTGTGAGCCAGTGGCATGAGCCCATTGCTGGGCTCTTAGTGAGTAAATAGAACTTCTTTGAGGAAACTAGTAGAACCCAAAACATATTTAAAAAACTAAAATTAAATTCTAAGTGAAAAGCAAGGGCTTTAACTACAAAGTCCCAGTTTTGAGGTGTAACACAAAAGAATGGAGAGTAAATTTGAAGTATTGGGCTGAAAACAGCATCTTAGCACGCTTTGTCATGACATGATGATATGTAAGAAGGAGCTGCTAGGTCAATCTGACAAAAATTTCAGCACAGTGTTGAAGCCTTAGCACACAATAGCATTCTTATTTTAATACAACAAAATACGATGTAAAATTATTTTACTGCTGGAAATTAGACTCTGCTCATTTTACACATATCACTGATCTCTTTTGACTACTTTCAGCCCCCCTGAAGTCTAAAGATGAAGGGACAAATATAGATTGCTTCCATTTTTGGACAAACACTGTGACAGATGAAGCAAAGGTTTCAGAATTTGGACCTCTATTTATTGCCAAAATAAGAGGAAATTCTCTAAATTTTGATACCTAATACCATCATTTCTCATTGAAATTGAGTCCTACAAAATACATCAGTATTCAGACAAGAATATAAGCAAGAAGTTAAAACTATAAGAAAAATAGAAGTTATGACCCTGGTGATTCTCAGTAAAAGGTGATATTTGACTGTACATTTTCAATAAAATATATATACCATGTAAGTGACTGTGCAAATTATACATGCAGAAAACTGACTGTCTGCAAGAGTGAAACTGTGAAATGCCTAACATATATCAAAGACAGAAATCTGAATCTCTCTAGGACATGCTGATTCAAATCCTTGAATCCTTCAAATTACTCATATTCGTGAATGTCAAATTTGTTTGGATATTGCTGCAATTTTTGTTCTATAAAGAAGATTTCTTTTGTTTCAATCTCTTGTAATCTGTTTCATGTTCCCCAAAACAGAGGACCTTTTGCAGAGTTCTTGATTATCTGTCATTCTTTTACACTCTGAATTTAGTTAGATTTGGTCTTCAGGCAAACGTGGTAACTTGCTTTCATTATTTAAAAGCACTTTGGTCTTCCACATGGAGATTTTCTATTATTTTGGTTTCTTAGTTACTAGAAAGAACTCCCATTGTGGACCTGAACTTAGCCAAAATAAAGACAAATTTGTCAAGCTCCATTTTTAGTAATAAAGGGCATTGGTTTAACTCTGGTTGATAATTATACTTTGTTAACACCCATGTGGAATTCAACACCTTTTTCAGTGTCCCTGTGGTTAACCCAGTGTCATGGGTGTTTTCTTGCAGGTGTGGGTTTTTCTACCAGCATATGTTTGACTGAAAGCATCTGATTCACAGCCCCTGCCAGGACAGCAGATGCTGTGCGAGTCATTTCAGAGTGATGCAGCGCGTGGAACTCATGACTGCAAAAGTAACACCTTTTCTCTGAGATCCTATTCCAACACATTTTTGAAATCTCTTCCCTTTGAAAACTTTTACTCAAGAAAGTTTTAGAAAATAAAACAAGTGTTTTGCTTATCCCTTGAGTCAGTACTCTTGCTTTCTCATATTTGTGGGATGTTGGATGCTGTAGAATTAGTGGGTTGGGGAACATTTTGCCTGCAGCTTATATGTGGACTTTGTGCAGGAATGAACTCAAATCCCACTGATGCAGTCAGTTCTGGTCATCTGCAATTCAAGGTACAGACTTCTGACAGACTGGGAGAAAGATACAGCATGAAGGCAGAAAAGCAAAAGTGCTAGTACTTACCATGGAGAAGAAAATGCCAAATGGAGGGTTCCAGCTTAGAATCACATTGTAAACCTAAGATTTTCTCTAATTCCCACAGAAATTTAAAACTGGAGCAGGCATTTGAGTAACTGAAGGAAAACTACTTTGATTGTATGGCAATTGTCATCACTGAAATAATTTCCAGCTCTGTTCAGCTCTGCTCAGTTATGTCTGCAGCTGGTGTGAAGTGCAGAGATTTAGAGAGGTCTTTGAGGTAAGTGCTAAAAATGTCAGCTCTATCCAGCTATACAAGACAGTGCAAAACTGTTTTTTTTCCACTCACACTTTAGGAGTTTAGGGCTAAAACTGTTCCTCTTGTAATATCTGATCAGCTGTTGCCTATTCTAGAGAAGATAAAGCTTCCATGAGTGCAGATATACTTAAATTTTAGATTCCTAATGTACAAATCTCCTTAAATCAAATACCGAAAATGCTTATATAATGTATAGCGAAAAGCAGATGCTTTGGAAGTCTCTTGTTTATTTAAACACACACAACTAAGCTGAACAGAGAGAGATCTGATGAACAACAGCTTTTGAGCTGGAAATAGCAAAATCCGCAATTCCTGAACTGTCCTACCAGATATGGTGGTATTAATTTTATATTCTTATAAGAACATGTACCTTAATCTGGTGCAGCTTCTAACTCCTGAGCTAGTAGATAAGGTGACAATCATCATTAGGTCTTCTTCCATTAAGTGGAAATGTAGGGGTTTGAAATACAGGGCCACAACCCCTAAAAGAGAGGTTTGAACTATTACCATTGTTTCTGCCTCTTAGAAGACTTCTGTCATTAACCACTTGTATAGCCTGTCATTTACAACATTTTTGAGTGATTACCTCCTCCCATTCATAGTCCTGAGAGTTTATACACACATTCAGGCCTCTGTTGAAGACATTTGCATCTTATTGTATTTTAGCTGGCAATGGCTGTTTTCAAATTCCAAACTCAGTGAATAAGAAATCAGAATTGGCCAAGAACCCAAAGCTATCTTCAGTTTTAATCTTTGTGCTAGAATGCTGCTGCCATGGCTTTAGTAATTAACTACTCCCATTTTTCTGAACTGCAATCTGCCACCAGTACTTACACACTACATAGGAGAGGAATTGAGTGGATTGATAGTGCCTTAATAGAGCTGTTAAACACAAATCTATTCATAATTATTATTATCCAACCACTGATTTCCATCTACAGAAAAAAATTAGTCATGCTCTGCTATAATTTACTGACTTGCACTTAACTTGACTGGGGCATGATCCTTCCTTTTTGTAATTGAACTACAGAAAAAATCATATTTAGTTCAGAGGGATTTTTCCTCAGTAGCATATATTACATATTCTTCAGAGGAAGTGAATTTCCTTGCAATGAAATACCTAAAAAAGAAGCTCAATTTCTAGGAGATTTTAGACCTCAGATGTCAAAAAATTCCACAGCTGAAAGAAATCCTTCAACAGTTGACTCATCAGCAGTCTGAATTTATTTACATATATAGTAAAAGGTATGTATATATGCCTATCTATCTCTATCTATCTATCTATCTATCTATCTATCTATCTATCTATCTATCTATCTATCTATCTATCTTTTTTTTTCTTTTTTCCCCCTGGTTGACACAAAATCCCTGCATGCTTGCAGAAAGAACGGGAGATTCCCCACCTTCTGACCAGGACAATGGGGCTCATCAGGCAGTTCTAGTGAAGGAATTACAGTCCCCAAATTTGCAGTTTTAGTACATGATACACACTTCCTGTAATAGAAAACAGACGCTAGAAGCAAATGAAAAAGTACACAGTTTTTGGAGGTTTTTTTTATTTAAGCATAGCTGCAAAATCAACTTAATTCAATTACATTTGTTTCCTGGATATAGAAGAAAATTACATCCATTCTTCCTTTTCTCTCTGATCTGATTGGGAGATTCCATGGTTTTATTTCTCTGCTGATATTTGCTTCTACTAATATTTACTGCTTTTCATTCTACCTTCATCTGCAATTTATCCAGTACAAATTCATAGCATTTAGGTTAACTTTATGAAACTTTCCAGATGCACTTTTTTGAAAGAAACTGAAATTTAGGATGAAAAGAAATAGAAAACAGAGTGCAAAGCTTGAAATCTCTCTGAGTTACTTGATTTTGAAAGTGTCTGGACCATCCAGTCATCTGAGATCATTGCAGCAGCAATGCCAAGACTTATGGCATATTTTTATTGTGAAAAATTTTTATTTTAAATGTCAACAATTTATCAAGTCAATGCTTTCACATTGCCTCAAGTTTAGAGCCAAATCTCAGACCCCTAAAACAGTTTCAATCTCCTTGGCAGACTTTAGAAACAAGAGGAGCCTATTTCAGTGAGGAGCCCCTGGAGCAGAGATCACAGAGTCCTGCCCTGGGTGCCCCTTTCCCCCAGGCTGGAGAGCACAGCAGCACACCTGGCACCTGCTCTTGGGCTGCCATTGATCCCAGACTGTGCTGCAGCACACCCTGATACCAGGGCCCCTTGCACTTTCCAGGCACTGCACTATTCACTCTCATCAAAGCTCAGGGTCCCAAAGGTCTTTGTCAGCACCAGCCACACTCCCTAAATTCCATATCAGTCTTGACTCTCCTCTCACCACCACCCCACATTTCAGGAGTTTTGGGGAATTGAGGGCCATCAGGGGTTTATGGGTCTGTATCTTTGTCCTGGTGAATGCCAGCAGGGTGACTCCAGACAATAATCAGCTCTCCTTCTGCTGAGGAGCAGAGGTCCTGCCCTTTGGAATACCCTACTCTGTCATTCAGGTTTCTAGGAGCTCGACACAGTGACAGACAGCTCTGTGAATTAACAGGATACCAAACACTCCTGACATTTACAAGGGTTTTCAAGAAATGATTAGACATGATTAATGCATAATAATTCCCCTTTGCTTCTTAACAAGCTTGGCATTTGTCAATGAACATTTACACCAGGGAAGGATACCTGTGACTCTTCAAATCATCTGTTACATACGAACTGGTTCTGAGAAATTGGCTCACATGGGCTGTTTCTAAACTATAGAACTTGCTAAGGAGGTGGAAAACTAAATTTACCTGTAATTAGAAATTATGTTGTAGAAATACTCAGAGAAAAATCACATGCCCATGTTTTCACGGATTTTGGATTGCCAGCAACTTGCCAAGTATCTTCCAAATGCAATAAATATTTAAAAGCATAATAGATTGCTCACACATTACCAGTGCAGCACCCAGCTGGTGGAACTAGCTTGAAGCACACCCCATCCTGCAATCAATAATGCTAAATGGGTCTTGTTCCTCAGTGCTCCCCCTTCTACCTTCAAAAAGTCGTCTGTGTTATGATACTCTCATTTTTGAGGGTTTTTTTTTTTTTATGGTAACTTTGAAACAATCTAAGACAAATATTTTAGAACTTTCAATGTAGTCATAGTCTCCTTTGACTGAAGTTTTATTCACTTTTTCAAATTGATCTTTGAGATGATGTTTTGGAAGAATTGTTTTTAGTAAGTATTTATACTTCCATTATCTTTAGAACATGATTTATTTTATCATTCTTCTGAAATTAAAGATTTTAGCATAGACATAAAAAGGTATAAAACTTGAAATATTGTCTAAGTTTCTTCCTTACCGATTTTTTTAGTCTCACTATCACAAATCATTGGTGGCATGCTTATTTTCTTTGATTTTTACTAGTTGTACTTTTTTACTCCACGCTTCATTTATGCCAGCCAAATACTAAAAAATAACTTGTAAATTTTAATATGACAATGTTTAATGTCATTGGAATTCCCCCTAAATTTCTACTCCAACAAATGCATTTTTATTATAAAGAATGGAGAACATATTTTTATTTTAATTTTCAACTTCAGATCAACACATCTTAAAAATAAGCAATCAGTTTAGCATAAAACAATGCAGCTTAAACAAATCCTGTTTCCCCCCATTTAAAAGGCAACCTCTGACATACAATGCAATATTGCTATTCTTGTCAGATAAATAAAACAAAAGTATGTAAACTAGCCCTTTACCTCGTGTGGTCTGTCTATTATGCCCTACCCAGATGTTAATTTTGAAACTTCTGTAAAATCTTGAATTAATTTAGGCAGAAAATGGGTGTCTGAGCAAAAATCAGTTTGGGTTTCTGTTTGTAAAGAAAGATGTCTTGGGGTGACTTTGACAAAAGATAAAACAGCATTTCTTCTGTGATGTTGAAATGGCCACAGCTATTCCTTCCTCTGTTTCAGAGTGAGTCACAGGAACAGATTTTACCCCAGCTCTGTGCAATTACTAAAATTGCAACAGCAAAACAGGTCATTCATCATCCTCATAATACTATGAGAGACATTGAAATTGTACCTTACCTTCAACCACATAAATCAGTGTCTTTGCCATATTGCCAGCAAGTTGTTCATAATTAGTATGAATCTTGCTTTTGCTCCCTTGATATGTTTTCTTATTGCGGTCTTATTCATTATTTTTCATTCCAGGAATGAAATGGAAAAATTATATGAACTATGTATTCAGAAAATATTGTAAACAGATTGTCAATTGATGATTAGTTGGCACACAAAGCTGTAGGGAAAAATATTTGTTCCACTGCCTGGAAAAATAGAGGATAAAACAAATTTATTTTAATGTTGCAAATTTTTTTATAATTTCTAATATTAATTTTTGGGATTTTTTAATTAAAAAAGAACTATTTTCCAAGTTTGCAAATGAGGCTAGTGGATAGTAATTCTGGTCAGGGAAATTTCCTACTTTTTCTATGCCCCTCTCCCCTAAGCCCTAATACACAGTTTTAAAATAGCACTTTCTAATTATAAGTGAAACCATAGCTCTGCTGAAGTCTGTAAAAGCTTTTTCCACAGGTTTCAATGGAACATGGATTTTACTTCAGAGAAGGTAAACTTCATTTTCATCCTGACTGGATGACTTTAATTAGATAAGTGAAATAACCTCAAGGATAATAACTTGACATTTCATTACCCTTGGATTCTTAATGTTCACAAATTCAAGTTGTTAAGAAGAAATAGCAATCCTGGTATCTGTTAAACTAATAAAAATAATGGCCACACTCTGCCTATCTTGAGGTAATATCTGAGGCTGCAAAGTCTATTCTTCCTTCTACTAAGGGCCCAAAATGCTGAGTAAATAAGAAAGAAGGACATGGAGCACTTAAGAGCACCTGAGAAAAAAAGTAGATTTTTCTCCATCCCAGTGATAACTGACTGGCTTCCCTGGCAGCACGTGCTTCTGCTGTGGGGAGAGTGCGTGCATTTTCCATGTAGGAGTCACTAGCTAAAATGAGAGGGCTGAATGTTTAGCAAATACTCGAATTTCTAAGATGTATATAAAGAATACTATTTAATTCCACAGCAGAAAAAAAACTAAGGTTAGTCACAAAAAAAAAAAAAAAAAAAAAAAAAAAAAAGGACAAAAACAACAAACAGGCATGAGTTCATCACAAAGTAACAACTAATCCACTAATTGGTATCAGATTATGGATTTGAACATCAAGCACTTGATATTTGGGGCAATATATCCTTTAATGAGCTAAAAGATGCCTTCTTATTTTGACCTTATTAAAAAAAAAATTGTCCCCAAGGATTTGGTCTTAATGGAAATTAAATTTAAAACCTTTTCTTCAGTCTGAAGTATGTCAAACTGCTCTTTGCCAATGAAAAGTAGTTTTGTCAAAAACATCACAAGCAACTATGAATAATCCTGAATTATATAACAGTTTCATTGTCTATCCCAAGAGATTAAGGCATAGAAATATAAAAAAGAAGTTGACTTTAAGGGCCACTCCAAGTAATACAGACCAGAGTAGTAATTCAGTGAGTACAGAACAGCTTTAACAATGACAAGCAGACATCTCAGGAGCTGCAAAATTTTAATGACACTTTGGGGCTTCGCTGACTTTGAGCCCTGGTTCCTAAGCAGAGATTTAATCTTTTCCTTTAACTGTGAAAAGCCTCTTGCAGTTTTACAGGTCTTAAAGGCTTTACAAAGTTTCATACTTTATATAAAGCTTGAATTATTATCTCCTGTTAGCTTGAGTTCTTTCTCTTCTATCTAATTTTTCTTCAAAGCAAGAGGCAGAGTTTAGTGCAATTGTTCCTCTAAATATCTCCCCAGGAGTGGTTGTTAGTCGCTTATATGAAGTGCCTCTACTTAAAGTGCCAATTTGCACAGCAGGATTCTGCAGAGCAGTAGTGGCAAAGCTAGGGATATTTAAAACAGTATTAAATACAGCAAGAAAGTGAGTAGAAAACTGTGAAAAAAGGAAATGGGATTGGGAAAAAAAATTGTATTAGGAACATGGTGCATTTGAATTTTGAAGGTTCAATGCAATTTTAATATTAATATGTTTGTAGGAGAGTAAAGATTGATATTAACAAAATTGTTCCTTTGTCTCTTGGCTGTTCCTGGGAGCATAGGAAACCCTGGTTCAAACCCCTAGTCTGAACCAAGTGAAGAAATTACTTTAACCCAACTTAATAATATACAGTCTTCTTTCCAGCAGTGCAGTGGGAAGGAACTCCTAAAAATGACAATCCCTTCTAAATATGACATGAAGGCATTGTCTTCCTCAGTTCATGTCCTGGGGGTTTCATGACAGGCACTATGAGCACTAACAGGTGACTGCTATTACAGAAAATACATGGAGCTTCTTCCAGAGCCACTCCTTGCTATCACAGAATTCTTCTTCTCAGAGGATGAATATAGCAACGTGGAATACACTCACCCACATCTCACAATGAATGCTAAATGCTCACAAGCTGTTGCTTCAATGGGCTTTTTTTCCACTCTCAGATATGTGGTCCCTTCATCTTTCTGAAGAAAAGAGAATCTACATAGAGATGTTGATACATTCCATGTGTTCATGACAGGAAATGGTAGAGGAAATACTTATAAACTTAATGAGATAACATTTTTTCTAAATCTTACATAAAATGAGGTAAAGATTTAAAAAATTTTTTCTCTTTTCCATACCCATATAAATTCATTTTTTGGAATCTGTTAACATTGCTTGACATTCATTGTTATGTTTACAAGCCTTGAAAGAGCAGGTGATAACAGACTTAATGTTGTATTACAGACTTAGATTTCTTTGTTCCTTTGATCTTAGTACTGGGAAAAAATAATTACCAGTCATTGGAAAAAAATTACTAGCTTTTGATTGTTTAACTTTATAACCCAGCAGTGAATGTTTTCTTTTATAATGTGTATATTATCTCTACTATGTAAATAAGACTTATATTTGTTCATACATGATAAGTTCTGCTAGGAAAAAAACCCACTAAAATATTGTGTCAAAAGGGTTCATTAACAGAACTGCTGCATAGGATCTTAAGATCAATGAAAGTGTGAATATTAAATTGGAATTCATCTTCCTACGCTTGTGCAAGGAGATAGGATTTTTTTTTAATATTTTACAGAAAACACTGCATGTAGCTGTCCCAGTCAATGAACATAGGAGAGAAGCTTATCAGAGCCTGTGAAGGAGCAGCTAGCTCCTGATGGATTGCATCCCAGTCTGGTAGGCTGAAACCTTGCCAGAAACAAAGACAGAACATCAGAGCTCCGTTTTTCAGAACAAATTATCTTTTCTCTTTCGCTGTGAAAAGAGCACAGAAATGGTACTTACATTTTTGTCCTGGTCTTTTAAAGGCAATGAATGGGGCAATAAAATAGTTTTTTGCTGCACTGAGCTCAGCTCTAGATCTCATCTTTAAGCAAAACAAGCACTTGAGGGTGGACTGCTTCCAAAGGCAGCAGCGTGGGATCTGACTGTGTGTAAATCGGGGCCACAGCAGCAGCTTTCCTGGCAGGAGGAGCTGGGGCTCTGCTTCCCACACTCCCATCGAGGTGCAGCTGGCTGGCAGCACACAATCTCACTCATGCTCTCCTCTGAGCAAAATAAAAGTGGTGCCTGACCCCAGAGCTTGACACTCAGTGTACAAAAGCAGCAAATAGATATCAGGTGAGGGGCAGAACATGAGGGACAACTTGTAAACAGCATAAAAAGCAATGGCCAAGACCTGTCAGCTGCTTAGCTGGTATTCAGAGCAGTATTTATTCCTAGCTATGGGGGTGGAGTTATTTTGCAGGGTGCCTTTTCCAATTCACTGTGCCTAGGATGAAAGCTTGAAGTAGAAAGAAAGTATTAAAAGTAAAAGAGATGAAGCAGAGATGGATACAAAAGCCAGCAGCTGAAATATATTTGAATGCAGAAAAGGATTTGAATAGGGAAGACTAATAAAGCATGAAAAAGATAGATTTCAGAATTACTTTTATTTTCTTCCCTTGACATAGTGACTCATTACTCTTTGGAGATGTGAAAACTCAAGAAACAATAAAGTAAGGTGGAAAACAGTCTATAAAAGGGATGTATAATGAATAACATCCTAGGATAGATATTTCCCTCACTAAGAATGAGACTTTAGAAAACAGATTAAGTAAAAACATGCTGTGAGAAGTAGCACAGCTTTTTATCCTTGTATCTTTTCCCTAGAGAAGGAAAGAATATAATGCTGGAAGCAATCAGGAAAAATTGGTCTGACTTTTGCATATTTTGAAAGTGTTAATTTAGGCTAGATCAACTAAAAGCAAGTTGAAAGCAGGGAAAGTGAGTTGGAGACTGGAGAAAAAAATGGCTATTTTGTTAAAATACCAGTAAAGAGGAATATTTGGAAAAACTCACTTTACTTAAAATTGTAGGCAAAATTTAGTTGATAAAATTGCCTCTGGGACTGAAATCAGGGGCTCCCATCTGCTGAATGGCCCATCCGCAGAGAAATTGGAGATAATAGAAAAAATCTCTATTTGATATTCCTATGTAACCAGATTATGAGGAGAAAAATAAATAGCAATCTAAATTTACTTTTTGTGTGTGAATAATTGGAATTGTATACCCTGCTGAAGTGGCAAAAATATCAAGAGGGAAGAGACCAAGATGGTGCTGATCTTATAACAGCAAGAGTCAGAGCAGAAACATGAAGGGTTTTACTCCAGAAGTGGGTGATCAGAAGAATGTGCTATTATTTTTATCATTGTTCTATAAATAGTTAGACAACTAAATGTACTGTCAACTAAAGGCTTTCAGTACATTGGTTCCCCTGGTAACTTCCAGTGTTCAAATACTCGTTTCTCAGCAACTCAAATATGACTTTTTTCTTTTCACTAAGGAATTGAGTTACCATGCACTGGGCAAGGGCTGGAGCACATTCCTTGGTGGGTAATAGAAAGGATCTGAGCTTCATTCACACTTAATAGCAGCTTGTAGTGCCTTCTTCCCAAGAAAAGAGTTAAGATAAGAGATAGGGGATCTGGTTAGATAGGAAAGATTACGTTTTTCAGTGATCTGGGTTTGACACTAGGTCATGGGTAGAAATAAATAGCAGTGTCAGCCTTGGGATATGGTCATCTGATCTTGGGGTTTTTAATGTGAGACTGATTTGGTAGACTGGAGCAGATACTACAGGATAGCTATAATCAATATTTTTCAATGCTTGCAAATGATTAATAGCTTGATTGGTTTTTTAGGGATTTTTTTGGGTGGTGATTTTTTTTTTTTTTTAAGGTCAACCTCAAAAGTGAGGTCTCAACTCAGCTAATTTTGGAAATTTCTCCCTATATATACATCCTTGTTGAGTTATGCCTGTTTGAAGAAGCTGAGTGGACCAGAAACAAAACCAGCTTAAAAATTACCTCCCTCCTCTGTCTCTTCTGTGCTTCTTGCTGCCTGATGTACTACATTACACTCCTTTAATGCTGTCATGGGCACAACATTTTTAACCAGGAATGAGATCACTTGCCAAATAAATGAATTAGTCCATCTGACAGCTGAAAATAGTGTGTGCAGATCCACTTAATTTTGGCTCAAATAAAGCACAGAAAAAAAAGTACTCCAATCAAAACAGGTCTTTAAAGGTCTTTTATTATCTCAGTCATATGCCTACTGATCATGTCAGTGAAAGATTTATTCATGCTGTTACTGATTTTCCCATTCAAGGCATGTGGACTAGGATTGGAACTACTAGGTCATGTGTGTTTGTAATAATTTTTATGCTTCAGTAACTCAAGGATGCTGCGACTATGAATAATTGCCTTATGCTTTCATGCCAGGGATTCAGTTACCTTTAAGGAAGTGGCAAATGTGACTTAGGGTAAATCATTTGATGTTCACAGAAAGATCTGCAGACAGACAAAATTGTATCTGTTGTATCTAGCAAAGTATTGCTTTTTGAGCACCATGTTTACTACTTGAACCTATACTGACTGAATAGCTTAAACACCAAAAGGGGAATGATGCAACACACAACATAGCAGAAGTCTATGATAAGCACCTCATTTTCCTTCACAAAGCCCAAAAAGTTGTTCTGTATGCAGCTATTCTAACCACTGAAGACACAAATCTTTCTTTTATAGTTAAAGAAGAAAAATTTGCATCCTATAGGGGATGATTCACCTACAGGAACAAGATAAATCATCCCATGAGACAAAGATTCTCTCTCCATTTCCTGGAAGAGTAAAACAGAAAATTAGTTTATCTTAAAGAGCAAAATCTTCTACAATAAAAGCTTGGGGACAGGAGTACAACATAAAGTATTCGTTTGACATTGAGAAATAGGTCATCCTCTCAACAAGTTAATTATATTAATAGCAATTGTTAATTGTCAGTGTCATGCAGTCAATTGAAGTCATTGTGTCTCATCCTTTTAGATATTTTCTAATACTTGAATTTAAAACTAGCCTACAGACTATGAATTCGTCTGCTTCATTTAACTGACTTCTACATAAATTTTTTTTCAAATTTATAATGATCCATTAAAAATATCTAGCAAATCTCCCCAAATCTGCATCATTATCTGAATCATTCCTAGCTAGTACTGAATTTCTGAGTAACCAAAATATTTTTTTAAACTTAGATATCTTCTAGAATTTGCCAGTTCCAGTGAAGCTTTTAAATTATACAGCTATTGAATACTTAATAATCAGATTCTTTGAGAGACTTTTTTCCTCAGTAAGAACTTACAAATTGTGATCTTTGCAGTGTAGTCTGATGTCTAGGGCTATATCTTGAATTCTTTGAGAGAAAACATTCCATTTTCTCCAGTTCCTGACCCACGTGAATTATATTTCTAACAATTTCAACTGGCACTCTGAAGACAGCTTGAACCATGACCCATAGAACAGCAAAATTACCTAAACATCTCAAAATTGCTGTGCAGGTTTTTGGATAGTTTTTTCCCCAGTGCAGCCTTTAGGCCTCATTAGGTGACTGCATTCTGTGAATGGTATATGGGGTGATTTAGGGTAGGTTTTCCCTTGCCATGCAAAGCTGTTCAAGCTCCAAATCTAAAGGCTTTGTCAAAAAATGTTCTTTTGCCTGAATACAGCACCATATGGAATAGTTAGGCTGCTACAGGGTACTCTGAACTTGCACCTCTCTTAGATCTTGTACAGACACACCTTTTCTTATGGAAAGGCTAGAATACTTCTAAAATCACGTTGCTTTTAATTTTGTAAGCAGTGTACTTGGACAGTAAATCACCAGAACCACTAGAGGACTACATAGGTAAGCTCAGTGACAGAAACTGCTGAAGCAAATCTTCAGACAAAATGTGGTCACTGCTGTGACTTCAGTGTCTTTCTCAGAAAAAAAAAAAACAACAAAACACTTTATTTACAATCTGTAATCATCATCCTGAATCTTCCTATGAAGCAAAATGTCCAAACAACTTTTTCTCAAAAAAGAAGAACACTTTTCTATTTACACATAGCACACAACACAACCACCATTCAGGAACTCCACACATAAATCTTTGTCAACAACAGAAAAGGGATATGGAAATTCCAGATTAAATGTGATATCTGCTACACTATAGACTCCCCTCCCTCTTCATTTGGCTCATTTTCTTAAAGGGGGGAAGTGTTAAAAGCAAGACAGCCTACGTGCCTGGAAAGGTTTAGATTAGATATTAGGAGAAATTTCTTCACTTAAAGGCTGGAGAAGCACTGGAACAGGCTCACCAGGGATGTGGTGGAATCATTGTCCCTGGAAATGTTCAAAAAAACAGGTAGATGTGTTTTTTAGGGACATGGTTTAGTGGTGGATCCAGCTGTGTTGGGTTAATGGTTGGGCTCAATGATCTCAGAGATCTGTTCTAATCTTGATGACTCTAGGGTGATGCCAATGTGTAGTTTGAACCTCAAACAGTTGTTCCTATATTGAGTAATATCTGTGTGAGAATTTGGAGATGGAGCTTTCTGTTTTGCTTAAAGGCAGGAGAAAAATGTGGGTCCTTATATCCTAGAGAAATGCTCGAAAACATGGAGTTTCTGGATGCAAAGTGTGTGGATACAGGTGTCCTTTTACAAGGGCTGATCTGGCAGCTGTGCTCCAGGACTGCAGCCAGACTTGTACAGATGAATGCTTTGCACATCCTCCTTCTCAATATTGTCAAGAGCTGAGCAGTCCTCTGTATGTCAAAAAGCAAATACTGGAAGCTTACAGACTTTGGCTATTGTTTTAGGCAGGGATATCCAGCATTATATGACAATTGAACCAGGATTTTGAGGATTCTGATTTTGACACCTATAGGGAGGGGAAGATAAACTCATGGGAAAGTCTGAATGTTTGCCAGGATAAAGATTGTATGTCATGTTTTCTACCAGGGAAAGGCACTCATTCAGAAGTTATACTGTATGGTACAACTGAAAATCAGTGTGATGATAGAACCAAAACTCTAGAGGACTTGATAATGGAAAGGATTTTTACATCAGGAAATTTGATTTCTAATGTTACTTAGGAAGAGAAATGGTAGTGCACTTATAATTCTGGAATAAACATGAAACTCACAGTTTTAGATTAGCCTGGGGATTTCAGTATCATTTATGCATCAGGAAATGAAATAATCAGGTTTTAATATCAGTCAATTTGTCAGGCTTTCTCACTATACTGCTATGTCATGGACATTTCCTATTCTGGAAATGGGGAGGCTGTGCTCCACATGAAAAAAATGTTGTAGCTGGTTTCTTTAGTTACTAGCATTTCAGAAAGCTAGACCTGTTTTTCTGACCGATGAGTTTCAGCACAGGTGACTAATATGGATCAGGCATAAAGAAATAGCAACAGGATCAACTCTTTCCAAAGCATAAAATGAAAAATGTATTTTGAAGTCCTGAATCATCACCACTAAAGCGTTCCTAACTTGCTTAAAAAGAAAGAATAAGCACAAACCAGATAGTACCACATAAATAGACAGATTTTATATCTTAGAATCATTTTACTTATTAAAGATGAATAGAGGTAAAAATGAATTCTTACACATTTACTGAGAGGGGATAGGAGCCATAAGAGGGAATATTTTGCCCATACCAAGAACAAGAGCAGTGTGAATAATCATTGGATCAGATCAATACATTCTACACCAGAAGAAGGAAGGAAGTTAAAGGTGTGTCAGGAATTGCTTGCAACTCACAGGAAAGAGAAAAAAAAATCATAGCTCAATGTATCAGTGCAAAGCTCAGGTACAGAGCACACAATGAGGTTTTCTCACTGGAATCAGGGACATATTTTCAGTGTGACCAGACCAAGATTCATCTGAAGGTTATAGAATTATATAGTCCCATAGAATCACCAAAGCTATCTATTTTGAAAACAGCCCTTTCAGGCAAACCAATATCTCAAAGGTCCAGCTCAGAAACCGCTGGACTAAAACCAGACATAGATCTGCCTCCTGTAGGGCTCCAGAGATGCCCACCTGAATTCTCAGCTCCTGATCTTACATGATTTACACTGAAACTTTGTTTGGAAGTCCTATGACTTCTCGTAGAGCAGTATTTTCCCTGAAATCATCAGAAGGAGGGAAAACCCACCTTCCCTTACATCTAAGGTTTTTTCC
Organism: Cichladusa arquata; assembly: GCA_026413545.1. Taxonomy (NCBI): domain Eukaryota; kingdom Metazoa; phylum Chordata; class Aves; order Passeriformes; family Muscicapidae; genus Cichladusa; species Cichladusa arquata. Next base: position 100,444,677 of record JAOTQP010001546.1, read on the forward strand.
TTACAGTCAGAATGAGGTATAGTGAGTTTCTCTGGAGAAAATATTTCTCCATGAATGGGCTGGCCCATCAGTGTGGTTTATGTGTTGCAGGTGAAATGACAGGCCTGTATTCTGTGTTTTCCACAGGTATACCACGAGAGAGTATTTATCTTTCTCCCTTCTCAGCATGCTCAGATCCATAATTGAACCCTTAATTTCTTTTCACAAAGAACTAAAATCTGCCTGTTAAACTGCCAGGTGCAATGTGATGTTAATGACTGAGTACTGCATAATTCTGTGGTTCTAACAGCTATTCCTAGGTATGTATGTACCTGTCCTATTCATTAATTCTTTTCTGGCTGTTACATTATTCTTCTCAAACAGTACCTTCCATCTATTGAGAAGCTCTTTGTGTCTCTCTTCATTTTTCTATTTACTCGAATTAGTTTTGAATCATATTTTCTTAAGAGAGTTTTCAACCTTACACTTTGACTGAAGTGTTATGAATTTGAGTTGGATATTCCTTTTCATATTGGATTAAAAAAATTTAAAAGCCTTGATACTCACTTATCACAGAGGTCAGAAACTTTAAAATTGTGTGTTCAAAAGTAATCTATAGTTAGCTCTCAATGTTTTCAATGAACACTGTTCCATCAGTAAGATGGAAAATTCTGAGCACTCAAAGTTCCTTGAGAATCTCTAAGGAGTGAGGGGAATTGTAAATGAGGGCATTATATACACTTGTTTTTTTTGTTGTTGTTGTTGGGGTTTTTTTTTTGTTTTTTTTTTTTTTTTGTTTTGTGTTTTTTTGTTTTTTTTTTTTTTAAAATATTAAAAAAGAATTATTTATTTTTTTTTAAATAAAAAAAAAGA
>JAOTQP010001546.1:100445628-100496023 GCA_026413545.1 Cichladusa arquata
TTTTTTTTTTGTTTGGGTTTTTTTTGTTTGTTTTGTTTTTAATAGATGAATCTAGATTTCTTTCTTTTTTTTTCAAGAATAATCAGGATAACATAGTGTTGTATTCTGAAGTCAGGCTGCCATTCTCCACTATTATAGTCTTTCTGTCTGAGAAGTTAGTGGTTTGTGGTTTTTACCACTGAAAAAAAGATAAAAGTGCATTAAATTAGTCTTTCTTTAGTTCCAGTGGTGCAGTTCAAGTCTCTTTGAACATGATATCAATGGCCACCTCTGTCCTGCTCTGTGGGAGAAGACTATCCATACTGGAGCATTCCTTTTACATTCAAAATCATCTCTACTCCCAGTTCCATACAGCTCCACACCACATTTATTGCCTTTCCAAATTTCCATCTCCCAGTAATCATTCTCTCTAGCAGCTGGTGCTATGTTCCACTTGTCTGCACCATGCACAGCCTCTTGAATGTCCACATACTTCTGTAGATCTCCAGGCATGGCACAGATTAGCTGCTGGTACACAAGGACAAGGGAAAGGATGGAGGAGGCTTTGTCCATGAGGCACATATAGACACTTCCAGAATTCACTGAGTCACACCATGGAAGCTACATTTATTAAGCAAAGCTATCCCTGGCACTGTCTTTCATATCAGCCAATGCAACCCATCACAAATTCAATGCTGTGCCTGGAATGCAGCAGTCTCATCTGCTGCAAAGTCTCTGCAAACAGGTGCAGATCATGCTCTGATGTGTTTATGTCACATCATGCATACAGGCAGTCACATGAATGCCTTCATGGACCAGACTTCATCTTTTGTTCTTTCCCAGTACATGAAATCTCAGGATGCAGAGTCTGGAAGCCTGGAAGGGAAAATAATGTGAGTCCCCTTTGGCTCTCCTGGATCTACACCTTATGTAAAGCACAGTACCTACTGAGCACATCTGGGCTATATGAGGAACGTGGTGAAAACCGAGTGTCAGAACAGAGGCCTTAGAATCATGGAATAATTAGAGGATCGCAGAATTAACCAGGTTGGAAAGGGTCTTTGAGGCCATCAAGTCCAACTCAGGACCTAACATCACCTTAGCAACTAAACCATGGCACTGAGTGCCACATCCAGTGTTTCTAAACACAAAGACCTCTAAGGTCATCATGTCAGCCATTAGCCCAGCACTGTGTTCCCCACTAAACCATATTCCCAGGTGACACATCCACGTGTCTTTTGAAGACATCAAGCAATGGTGACATAACCACTTCCTTGGGGAGCCTATCTGGCCACCCTTTCAATGAAGAACTTTTTCCTGTTATTTAAAATAAACCTCCCCTGACACAACTTCAGCACCTGAGAAGAAAAAACTGATGCCTAACAGTCAGGCAGCTGTAGAGGGTGATAAAGTCACCTCTGAGCCTCCTCTTCTCCAGGCTTAACATCCCCACTTCCCTCAGGATAGGACGTGATCCAGACCCTTTCCCAGCTTCATTGCCCTTCTTTTGGCATGCTTCAGCATGCCAATGCCTTTCTCCTAGTGAGAAGCTCAAAACAGGAGTCTTTTCCTCTTATGTAATTATTTTTTGATTGTAAAACGATGGTTTGTTTCAGTTAAATAACTTTTGATTCAGTGTGAGCGGCGTTTAATATCAATACTGTAGAATTCAGGCTTGTAATTAAGTTACTTATTTCTGGACTAATACTGTGCTTGCACACCCCAGTCTCTCAGAATTGCAGAGATGGGCTGACTGCCAGTAGGCATTGGGTGAGCCCTCAACTGTCATAACAAATCAAGAACAGGGCTTGTTTTGATCAGTGATAATAAAAGTCATGACATTTATACCAGTAAAACACAGGTTCACCTTGGCTAATGAAGGTGGCTAAACCTGTATCCGACACCTGCCTGACTTGTGAGAACAGAGTCTTTGTGCTCAGTGTCACTGAAATGCACAGCTCTGCATCTGCTCACTGGCAGCTCTCCAGCAGAGCAGGTGTGCTGCTTTTCAGGATGCTACTTAAGGGAATTCAGTTGGAGATCTCTTTGGTCCATTAAAAGTGAGGATGTGTGGCCCCCAACAGTGAGACAGTCAGCCCCTGCCAGCAAGAGACAAGGGAGAGTTTGTGGCTACATTGTTCTGGAGAAACCTGAATAAAGATGTATAGATCATGAGAGGCTGGTTAAACATATCAACTAACAGATCACATTATTTAGTCTTTTTCCATTTTTTCATGATATATTTTCTGCCTCTGGTTATATTGCATATTACACACAGATTTCTGACAGAAAAAAATATGATGTAGGAAGAAGACATAAAAATTTGAAGGATTATGCTTCGTAATTGATAATGAACACCTTGCAGAGAAGCTTAATAAGAGCTAATGAAACCCAAGTAGTTTCATTTATGTTTGATAAGAACAGTGAAGATACTGGGTCAGTCTAGAAAGAAATCTACCCACTGGTCTGGAGAGACTGGAAGGTGTGTCTGCCCATGGCAAAAGGGTGGTAACTGGATGATCTTTAGAACTGCTTCTAACTCAAACCATTCTGAGATTCTATAATATATGAAATTACAATTATTAAAATACAATTACAGCTTACAAGGAGTGTATTTAGATGATGTAGGGAATATATAATACAATTTTCTATATATTCAGCACTATAATAATGTTAATCTTACCAGTTGGTTAGTTTAATGAAACCAAGTATTTAAACTGTGGTCTGTTTAAAGTTTTAAAGTTTTTTCTTTTCTCCTTATTATCCCTTCAATAAATACAAAGACAAGCAAAAAATCTGTGTCAGTGTTATTAGGACCCTTTTTATGCTTTTTCTTTGACATCCTTATTGTAACTGTCATTGGTAGACACATATAAAATATTCTTTAATTAAAAATATTAATCAAATTATTAAATTTTCCAGTTTCATAGAAGAGTATTTTGTCTTTTTAGCTTACTTGATTTAGCAGATTTAGAATTATTTCTTCTAAAATTCCTTTTCCCCCACAAAACTCTGGTAGTCAGAAGTCTAAAAACACTTGTAGAATTAAAAAAAAAAAGAACTCTAGCAGTATGTGGAAGGTAGTAAAGCAAAATGGAATGGTAATTTCTTCTTTATCTCTCCTCAGATTTTTCCATGACTTCAGATGATAGACATACAGCTGAGTTTTTTCATTCAAGGTTTTTATTTTCGATAGGGTATGTCCTTATTCTTAAAACAGCTTTTAAAATCAATTTATGGAGCTTTTAAAATCAGTGTGGTTTTTTTTGTTTGTTTTGCTTTGCTTGTTTGTTTGGGTTTTTTGGGGGTGTCTATATACAAATCTCACACTTTGCTGAGAAGCTGGGAGGTTTCTGCTAAAAGTAAGGTCCTCCTAAAACCTGCATTATCTCTCCTCTAAGCTTTCCTTATCCTGCATGCACTTCAATAGCAATCATCATTCTGCTTCCTTGACTTTTCCTCCTGTCCGTTTCAGTGCCTAAGAAGGGGACAGCCTCTTGTCTTGGTGTTATAAGTGTTATTTTCCTGTGCTGGGAACAAGGTTGGAAAATATGAGTTGCTGCATAGGTCACAACACCTGTGCAATGTGCAGTGATCACATTATCTAATCTAAGCCCAGTGAACAACTATTTTTACGTTCAACATTTTATAAATCCCATGTGTTTTCAGCGGGTAGAACATGAAAAATGTCTTGCTTGTACACTCAGAAACGTCCTTATACAACAAATTTATCCATAAAGTTTATGTAAGTCCAGTCAAGTTAGTCCCTCATCTTTGGGTGGAATGCAGGGAATGTGAGAATGGTTGGGGCAGCCTATATTTGGGATCTTATCTGCGGTCTACTTGTTTAACACCTTCAGAAAGGCTTTTACTGGGAGACACGAGACGCAGAGGAACGGCAGCAGGCCTTCTGAGTGCCTAATTAAACCAATATTTACTTTCTTAGAGGTCTCATTATATTAGTGAGGTGAGAAATTAAACCAGGAGAGGGCAGAAATATAAGTATTAAAATAGTCAGAGCTCTGTCAGACTAACTTCAGTGAGAAGCTGAAATCCTTTTGTGAAAATAAAGCCATCTGTGTGAGATTGTCATTACAAATTCTGAATCTGAAATTAACCTGGAAATTCTAGGCTATTTATTGAATATCCAAATTGCTACTGAATCAATATATTTCTGCCATTAAAACCAAAAAAATCTATTTTTGTAAGAAAATGAAGACTCTTATAATTATTCATAGAAGCAATATAAGAGATTTGACAACAGACCAACACCCAAACAGCTAAATTCTTTGTACTGTAGTCAAGGTCACTAGATCTAGACAAGCTACATCAGAAATCTAATCTGTTCTGGTTATCAGCTGCTCCTAGAATGAATCTCAGTAACTTACTCAGGCTTGCAGGAATATCTGTGGTATCAGCCCACCCAAGAAAATCTTAACTCTCTATTTGATTCATCTAAGGGTATTCCAAAGGAAGCAGTGAAAGAAATCTAGATAACTCAATCTGGAAGCTTCTGAGAAAATGGAAAATTAACAGCTTGATAATAATATAAAACTATAGTATTCAAAGGAGTTGGGGAAGGTTAAGCCAGACACATGTAATATTACAGAAAGAAGATAATCAAATAATCAGAATTTTTAGCATGTTGCATGACCAAACAGAAGGAGATGGAATCATCTGTGAATGATGGATAGAACTGAATGTAAAGAGGAAAGATAAATCTAATACTGACCTAAACTATTTCACAGTTAACTATTAAAATAAATCTTTGGTATATTTAAGCTATATTATAGTCACATCAGTAAGGAACATGTTGTTTTGGTACTTTTCTGGGTGACTATTCTTCTAGTATTTTCTATAATTTTTTATCTCATTAAACACTGAACCACACTGATTTTTGTCTAATAAAGGCACATCTAACTATTAATGAATGGAAGTGGTTGAAATATTCATATTTTAACTTCTGACTTTGAACCTCATATGGCTCAAGAAAAGGAGGTACCCCCATCTATTTTTAATTGTTTAAACATGAACTTTAGTTTTACAGAAGTGAGATAATATAAGAGAAAGAGCAGCATTCATTTTGGAACAGTTTGAGTATCTCAAGAAGATCCCAAGATTCTAGGGTCTCTGACAAATCCAAAATTTTTCACAACAAAATATTCTCAATATAGACTCCAATCTGTTTAGAACTTTAAAGACTTTTAAGACAGTTGGATTTACATTCAAAGCGGGTGGGTTTTTTTTAGACAAACTGAACTGCTTTTGAAATTTTGTACTGTCTGGTAAAACTGATGGACAGTATCTTTCTTAATCATGCCATAGAACCTTCAGATGTATAGGGGATGTTTGTTAGTGCTAAACAAAAATTTAGATGTCAAGGGAAACAGTTGTTAAAAGTGTACATTAGTGATCAAACTCTCCAATTCCAGTTTTCTACTTCTCATTAAACCACCCATTGTTAATCTGATTATGTGATTTTTTTCCTCAGATTTATATAACAATTAAACATTTCCCAATGAGTTTATTGAAATTATTATAGAACCCTGTCTACATCCACCTACAGCTGAAATGTTCTAAATGATTCCATAAGCATGAATTTACACCCAAATAGTACTTGATGCTACTTGAAACAGATAAACAACTATTCCCTGCAATTCCCTTCCCTGACTGTAACTATAACAGGGTATTGTGAACATGTCTAGCTTATGTTAAGATATATTTTTATATGCAGTACCTTGCATGAGTGAATAAGTATTTTTTTAGCCCAGTATCTTGTATGATAACAGACTGGACCAGACTGTTTCATTCTTTGCAAAGATCAGTGTCACCTAACCAGGAAAATGCAGCCAGCTTTTTACGGGAAGTGGATAGCATCATGTTTCCAATCTTTACGAATAAGGGCTGTAGGAAAGAATTTTATTCTACTGCTCCTAGAAATATGGTTTTGCAATCTAAACTCCAGACTCAAATCATGAAAGCCAGATGCCCTAAGCCTTAGTACTGCTGTCTGAAAATTAGTAAGACAATGAGAATTCAAAAAGTAGTTTGATTTCTTGCAAGTCGAAGATGCCATCTGAAAGTGAGGTGCTACTTCCTTGACTTTGAGTAAAACAATTTGAAACACAGTGTGGGACATCAAATTAAATTTGAAATGAGTGACTGATGAAAAAATGTTTCACATTTATCTCAACCTTTCCTCTGTAATGATTAATTGGCCATCTTTATTGTTCCTCAGTGTTCATCAGCTAGAGTCACTAATCATATTCTGAATACTAATGTAAACAATATTATATGTATCTATTGCAACACTCCAAGCCCACTGTATAATGAGTTTTAATTCAAGGACTGATTAATTTATAAAATGTCTCTGATAATATTGGTTTAAACTCCTCTGTGTAACCACAAATTAATTTCTTATCTCAGGTGTCTTGCCTTCGAAATGAGTTTTTAAATTTTGAAATAATTGAACTTTTTTAAACCATAGCACTGACTACACTATCCCATGTTTCCTATCAGATAGAATTACTCTCTGCCATTAGGGCCAATATTTAAAGGATAGAATGTGGATTTTAAATAAAAAATAGTTCAGGGTCATCAGTATATACAACTATTGCACTGTCACTATGTTTTAAATTAATCTATTAAATTCAGCAATTGCTTTTTGAAGTTGAGTATGAGTGGAAATTGAATTCTCTGAAATGTCCCTTTCCTCTGAGGTACTGTCTAGTTTCTCCAGCTCTTGTGGTGTTTTGTCAAAACTTGAATATTCAGAGTTTTGGGATGACTGCTCTAAAATAGTTGCATCATTTTTTAGAAATAATTTGATGCCAGATTACATTGCAAAGATATCAGGCGTCAGCAGATATTTTGGCATATCCAGAAAGTTTAGTGTTTTCTGGAGCATACCTGGTTTTAAAAGAGATATGCTATGCTGCTTTCCAAATGTTCTTTCAGTGCTTAATCTAAACTATTTAGCCTTGGAGCACAATATCATTCTGTTTGAGTCAAAGATGATCATTTTCACAACAGTGCACTGACCTAAGCTGGCCCATAAATCTTCATTTCATGGCAGAAACTATTCCAAAGTTTTGTGCTATTCAGACAGAAATGAAGTGCTACATATATGCTATAGAATAATTTCTATATGAGATGATGCACAACTCCATAATTTGTTAGAGTCATGGAGATTTTAAGGCTCTTTAAAACAACATATGGGCACTGATGAAAAAAAAACACCATAAGGAATATTTCCTACTATGCTGCCTGATGAACTTTCTTCACAGCTATTCTTTCCCTTAAGAGAACATTGTCTCCATGATTATTTTAGTGTCTCAGCCTTTTCTGCAAGTACCTGTGCACACCATAATGCTCTAGCACTACAGCTCCAGAGGAACAATATTTGCACCCTCTCACTGCAGAATCTCACAGGTCAGAGTATCTCTGCCCAAAAATCCCTTTTCTGGGTCAAACACCTTAGGGAGGTATAAAGGCCTAGATGAAAGAAAGATTAATGAGAGATCAGTACTCCGCAGGAATTGAAGGAAGATAGATTTAATTGGGGTATAAATTAGCTGTCTTTGCATCTTTGACCCTGGGAAAGGTTAAGAGGAGCAGCAGATCAGGAAAGCAGATGACTACAAAACTAATGAAAAGGCACAAGAGTTTAGGTGATCAAATGATCCAGGAGAATGCTCAGTAGGTACAAACAGTGTGGGTTTAATTAGAGGCAACTGTGATAACAGGCAAGAGGAGAAACCTGTGCTTTCCTAATTACTGACTTTCGATTGATGTACATAGAACATGGTGTTTCATTAAAAAAGTAACCACACATCTTGGATACTGAAACTATTAAGGCTATGCACATAAAGCTTTCTGCAATGCCGTGAACTCTGCAATGCAGCTTTCATCTTCTAAGCATCCCATAGGGAGTGAATGGACACGTGTGGCAAATTAAACTGAGATTTAACTCAAAACCATTATTTATGCTTAGGTGTTGGCCCTAAATCTAGGAGAAGAGAACTGAAGGCAAAACACCTGGAAGACCCCATGAGGTCATGCAAATATAGGTCTTCTCTTGTGTGTTGCATATCTCACTCCTTGGATTTGAGCAAGAGATACTGCCAGATCACTTGGGGTCATAAGGCTGAAGGACAGAGACGGTCTAGGGAAAACATAGGACTTTTTCTGATTCATCTTGCTCTATTTTATACTAATTGAGATAGGAAATATCTTCCAGAGACCAATCAAATCAGTATAGACTCCTGTCTACATTCAATATACCCACTTTAAGCAGCATCTGTAAAGACCTATGGAAATTTCCTTACAGGAACATTGAGAGAGATGAGTCTGAATGTTAAAGCATCCAAATGGCCAAGAGGAGCAGGTGAAACAGTTTATCTAAGAGTATAACTCGAGAAGAAGGATCAAGGAACACAACATGCTTTCCTATAGGTGATGCCACAATTAACTGGCCAGTGTCTAGAACCAGCATTTTATTAACAGGATTGACAAACTATTGCCTCAGGCCTTTTTTTTTTTATTATTATTTTATTTTTATTTTTTTCCCCAGGAAGGAAGGAGAGAAAGAAATAGGATGAGAGTTTTGTATTCTTTGTTTTGCTTTTAGTAAAAATGTTAACCTCTAAGAAACTATATGTTTTGTCACATAATGGGGACATTATGCAGTTATAAGAATCAGGCAATAGAAGTTTTGCTTGTTTTGTTAAATTATCTACTGAAATGTTTATAGAAAAAAATAACACTACTAATTCAAATCTGCTAAACTAGAGTTTACCTAGTGAAGTGATATCTAGGAAAGCAGAAGGGTGAAGTGCCAACAGATTACAGGTAAGTGGACTTGAAAATAAATCAAGGTTTATTGAGCAGTGTGCATCAGGACTGCTGCATGTCAGCAGAGGGAATGTGTCAGAGCCTTAAACTCTCCAAATCACAAATGAAGAAAAGTGAGGCACTTGAGCTGGCAGTCAAGATCTCATTTGTATCATTATACTTCATGAGATCTCTCTAAAAATGAAAATCTTAAATCATGAAAGCATGAAAACTGTTTATAGCATATTTTTTGCAATATTACAAGAAGCCTCAAACTATTTTATAGATTAAGACAAATTGTATGGAAATAAAGCTGTCAGAAATATTTCAAGAGCATCAGCTTTCCCTGCTAGGAAAAAGACCTAAGAAAACTTATCACAGATGCTGTGTGTATATTTCTGCTCCAGTAGACCCTACATTTCATTAGATTTTTTGTGGTTTTTTTACAGGATTGTAAATAATAATTACTAAAGCTTCAAATTTTATTAATTTAGGGAAGAAAGAAAAATTAGAATGAACAGGAACTGCTTAAGCATTAGTTAATGCACGATGGCACTCTAAGAACCCTGAACAATGATAGAGTAATGGCAGCTAAAACTAAGTTGGCTCTGGGAAGTTACTCAGAAACTAAATGACAGGTGGGAGTTTTGGTTCAGACATTGAACTATACAATCTCTTTTTTTCACATGCCTTTCTTATATCAGTTTCCTACCTTATAGTCGAGAACTTAAACCCTCAGTGTGTTAACTTGTTTTTTCTAATTCTGACTTGTCTAGTTTGTGAGGATCTTAACCAGATCTGACAACAACAAAGCATATTCCTTTTGGAAAGCAGCAATTATCAGTAAGGTGTTTCCAGAACATCTTTTCAGATCACTTGTAAAGTAAACCCAAAACAAGCCTGGAAAACACTGTGATTGGAATGTTCTTTCCAGCCAGCTGCCAAGTCTCATTTGGAGCAGGATTATCATACATTGGGCAAAAGGGGAGTCAGTTTTTGCAAGTCCTGCCCTGTGATCCTCCACTAGACTTACTTGCACAGCATGATCATTTTAAGGAGGAGTGAGGTGCCTGATTTTTGAACCTACTTCATATTACAGATTTGCAAGCCAAGACCAAACTCCTGGTTCTATGTTCTTATTAAAAGTGAAAATTAAATCAGGAAAAAGAAGAGGAGAAGAAAATAAAATAGAAAAAGTAAAGGTAATTAATAAAATGAAGATTAAAGGAAAACACCTTTTCTGTGATTTGAAAAGTTAACATTCTTTTAAGATGCTTGTTATCTAATAGGTTCAGAGAGGCCCTTTGGCTTTGCTATTCCATATTCAGTACTTCTAAACTGAATTTAAATATAACTTGTGTCAGGATTTACTTGTGCTTTAGATAGTGTTATTATATTATCAGATTCCGACTCCTAACAGTTACTGGTATCAAAATTTCCAAAATAATGTGATTTCATGTGCTAACTGTAGCAGTGTTTTGTGAAAGATGTGATCAACACTACCTGTACATTTTGAAAATCCCCAGATTACAGAACGGGTGCTCTAATATTCAACCTCTCAGAAACTTTCAGCTTATCATTGACAGATCCAGGAGTAAACCCCAAGTTCCAATCCAGTGATAAAAACCCTTTGGTCTTTGCAGTAATTTGATCCAAGTTAGAAAGGAAAAGAAAACTTGAGACTCAGAGCTTATGTTTGCATATCACCTTTCAGTGTTCCAGTCATTGATCTAGCAAGACAAATTCTTTTAATTCCAGCATAGTGCAAGATCTCATGACAAAAACCAGGTAGAAATAAGATAATTATGACTCCTAGTTTAGCATTGGTCACCTTTACTTCTGTTCAAAACTTTCCATACATTTTCAGAGTGGAAAAGGGAGATATCCTGTGGACCATTCATTCAGAAATTGCCTTGACTTCTTCCCTGGTAATCAATATTTTGTTTAGAATTATTCTTTTCAGCACATAAAATGCACCTGTGTATTTTTACATATATTCTTATTTGAAACAAGCCAGTCCCTCCTGATTCCCTTTGTTGATCAGAATACAGTTGGTTTTGATATTCTTAAAATGTTTCAATACTGTCAGGAAGAAGACAAAAAAAATCAATCTGGAATCAATGAATGCAAAATATAATCTGAAATGACAAAAAAGAAAAAGGATTTCCAGAAATTTAACACGGTCACATTCTTGGTAAGGAAATAATCAGTGTTAGTGAATTTAGCTCCTTAAAGTATTTTTCATGCTTATAAATTAAAACAGGCTATAATTATCCTATCAAAAAGAACTATCTTTACCATGGAGAATATTCTTGAAAACTTTCTGCTGCATTTATCTTTCTTTTGCCCTTTCCTTTTTGCAGTGGAAAATGCCTCTACCAACTTTGGTGTCTGGTTACTCTGCGTAAATTTGAGGAGACTCAAATGGAAATCTTCTGCTTATCTCTAGAAAAAAAAAAAAACAAAAAAACTTGGAGACTCAAATGGAAATCTTCTGCTTATCTCTAGAAAAAAAAAACAAAAAAAACTTTATACCAAGTACTGTATTTCTCAAACTCTTCCTCTTCCACCTTTCTTTTTTTTGGCACTGATAATAACAGAAAGGAAGTTTCTCAAGCCTGGATCTCCTCCAGGAAGCTAAGAACTCACTGGTAAAGTTTGTCTTACCAAGACATGTTTTAATAACACTGCCTAACAGGCTGCTCTGTAATTAACAAAAGTGGAATAAAAGAAGCTATTTCTTAGTGACTGAAGAAGGAGACTATTAAAAGGATTAAATGGAAATATTTAAGGGGAAATGGAAATTAATTCACATTAGTCCATATTTGTCTCTCCTCTTGTCTCCTTCTCTACATATCTGTCACTAATCAAGTATTGTTTCTGTTCAGTATCTCTGTTCTTTTACAGAAGACAGTGGCAAACAGAAAAAGAAATGTTTCTACATCTTCCACATCAAGATTCTTCATGAATAGGATAATGATTTGCAGGCACAGCAAACAAGCTGAGAAAGAGATATCACTATGCAACAATTGCCCCATCAAACACACTTGTATTGTGCTTAGATATAGTTTTCTTATCTGTTTCAAGCCTACTTAAAAACAAAACAACAAAACCACAATACCTGTGTTCTGTTATGTTAACTTGTCTTTATTTAAAGTTATTACCAAGTTTTTCACATTTAGTAATTGAGTATAGAACAAAGTATATTGGTATTCTACATCAGTTACCTTTCATAATTCAACCATGACCAGCACCACAGTGAACTGTTGCAGCCAATTTAAAAGAAGAAAAAACAGAAAATTAGAAATAGGTAAAAGCAAAATGTAAATTGTAATTGTAACAGATACTTATTTCTGATAGACCTACTGGGAAGCTATTTTATTGTCTGTGTTTGGTTGTTATTAAAAGCAAGACTTATACAATAAGAAAGTTTTATTCTGTATTCTGATATTGGCAAAATCTTACCTCCAATGTCTGAGCTGGGAATGTTTTGAGTGCTAAACCTCTGCTCATGGATTTGATGAGATTACATATCTGAAATTTTGAAAGACAAGAATTGTCATGTCTATGTTTTATTGGAAATGATCCTCACCATAAGTAGATTAAGAAATCCACTGATTTCTACACCTTCTGTCATCTTTTGCAGTGCATAAACTCCTCAGTCTTTTTCAAGATTTGGCAGAACTGTGATATAGTGTTAAGCTATGAGTAGCTTTATGGTCTGAAGTGTCCAAAGGTCATCTTTTTATATAAGCCTTCTTAGTGGATTCTCCAGGGCATGACATCCTTGAGCTATCAGAAATAACCCATTTTATTTTTCATTTTGTAAGAAATATACTGTACAAGTTTCAGCCTAGCCTTAAAATTTTCCCTTTATACTCCAGACCCTTTAAAATTGTGATATTTTAACAGACCTAAGGATGACATTTTGTTATTTTTTAACAAAGAAATTTTTTAATAATACAATTCTAGTTAATACAGCCTTGATCTTCATGTGGGTGAAGTTAGGCTAGCAAGAAATTAAATACAAGAAAAAAACCCTGCACAATAATTAGATATTAGAAACAAGAAGTGAACTAAGACTTCCCAGAATTGAAGTGTGGAAAATGGACTTGTGTACTATAACAAACAGGCATAAAAGGTAAACTACTGAATTTTTAAAAATGGAAATATTGTTTCCATTAAGCTTATGTTCACATTTCCCTTTCCAGAAGCCAGAAGACCTTGATTAAATGTCTATAGAAGGTTCTAGGTACATATTAAGATATGTTTTGAGTTTCTACATGTGGTTTAAGTGAGTAAATTTTTAAAAATTATGTTACTAAGGCAATTAGGTCAATGCAGTTGACTGAAGCTAGTGGAGGACTCACTGCACTGTAGACAGCAGCAGGTTCAATTCAGATGTTTAGTGGCTTATGAAACAGGTAAGATAATGGCTTCCTGTGGGTCCTAGGAACATCTCACAGCTTTGTGAAAAACTTTCAGATAGAGAAGAGCATGAAAATGGCACTGGACACCTAAATTTAGGAAACTGATTCAGCCTCTAGCAGACCAGGTCAGCTAATTGCTTTCTACATCTGACCAATTGCTGGATGTCCACTGCCTCTACTGCCCACCTTTCTTTAACCTTCTTCCTCACTCCATCTGCCCACACACAGGCATCCATATGATTTGAGACAGAAGCTTCCACAAGCAGCTAACACATGTAATATGTTTTTGAACAGTTGAGTTACTGTTGAGGAGCAACAGGACACCAGGGACAGCATTAGATCATCACTGCACAAGGCCAGCTGAACTGAGCTAATCTGTAAATTAGAAAGTTTTATGTCTCAGTAGATTTGATCATTTGTCATGTATTTAAGGAGAGGCTGGAAACTTCCCTTCAAAGAAATGTGCATTTTAATGGCCATCTGAATTCCATGTATGTATTCCTTGAGTTTCATTCCCAGTGCATTATTCTCCATTTTTTTCTTTTTTTCAGAAGGTTGTAAGAACTTTTTCTTCCTGGGAAAAGGCTTATTCTGAGTAAGCACTGCAGGAGATAAGTCTGATTCTTAAGGTTAACTCGCAGCTCCCAGAAGAGGGAGGGTGCTGATTGAGGTTGGGCAGGTACCAGGGCAGGCTTTGTAGCGTTTCCAAGCAACCCAGCGAGCAGCCTGCTGTTTTGAACAGGTTCATTTGGCTCAAAATGTTGTAGAAATTAATAAGATTTAAGAACAACCCAGGGGACAGAGGGTTGAATTGATTTTTGAATGCTACCTTCTCTGTCCCTTTCCAAAGAAGCTGGTTTGGTACCAAACCTCATTCCCAACATATGACAAACCTCTTTTTATACACTTGGATCTGCAAAGCCATTCAAAAATAGCTGTTCCATAAGGATAAACAGGTTTCCAGTTTTCTGACATTTAGCATATACAAAAAAAATCAGACACTGTTTTGTATGAGAGAAAGGTACATTTAATGTTTTTTTGTGTTGCCTGCAGGAGAATCAGTAGGTGCACAAATGCTAAAAAGGTATAGACAGCAATTGAAGAAGAAGTGGGTAAAAGAACGAATTTAAAGTTTAATAAATTAATGAGGTCAAGAGCACTCTTGGGAAAAAAATAATAATATATATAATTCAGAAAATTTGTTAGCTCTAGGGACACAGTATGTGTACACAAGTTGTCTCTCTCTCTCTCTCTCTCTCTCTCTCTTTGGCATTGTAAAAAACTAATGTCATTAAAGAGAAAAGAAAAAAAGAAACAAAGATAAGCTTCCTATTGCTTTAGGAACTTCAGGTAGAAGACAAAAGTGTTTTTTTCAGTCATCAAAGGAAAAAGTAGAGCCAATGGATATTGTGGCAACTCCACTATCTAAGAGTTTAATGTAATTCAGTTCTTGCACTATCATGTCTGTGTCTATATCCTGGAAGTGGAAAAGCCCAATCAATCCAGAGAGCCAGAATTATTCGTGGAAATAAAAACCTCCAAGACTCTTTGGGCAGTAACATCCCTATCTACTTCTGAAAAGCAACTTTCTGCTGGCTCCTGAGTATGTCCTCAGACCCTGGAGCACCCTCTTTGGTACCAGTCAAGTAGGAATAGAGGAACCCCCTGCTCTGTACATGCTTTGATTCATGGCCATGCAATTCCAGAGTCTCCTGGATATTCTCACTGCACTGCTGACTGCAGATACAGTACACAGAGACTAATAGCTTTTCAGTCTCACTGTTAAAAGACTGACACCATAGCTTCTTAGGATCCTCATTAAAGGACAGCAGGTTTTGTGCCTTGAATTTTTTACATCAGCAATTTATATTGGGTCATCTATCTCTGTAGGCTTCCTTTAGAACTAATGAGTGAGGATTACCTGGTTAATGCACCTGTGGTGGCTCCTGCTGCTTCCCCCACTTGATATACAAATAACAATTGATTATAACTTCTGGACAACCAATTCTGCCCTGCCCATGTTTATTGGGAGCAAAATTATATATTCAATTTTCAATGGGTTTGAATCAGAAACCTTAGCCATGTGTGTTCCCATAGCCTTCAAAACAAGGGCACATCAAATCCACAAGCCTTTTTAAAAAAAAAAATTATGTTAGCTGTAAGTTGGAATAAAAAAAGTAAATACCACATTCCTCTGGTAAAGTCCTAACCTCTGGATTATTTTCTGCCTCATAAAAAGGAAATTCAGAGAACTCATTAACAGATTTGCTACTTGTTATCTCTCCTAATGTATTGTCATGTTGATCAAAATGAACTCTCTAGCAACACATTAATCAAGTCCTATGAGGAATACAAGCTTTGAAAAACAAAATGGAATTTGTTTTCTCATTTATTTTGTGAGAGATTCCTGACAAAAATCAATTTGTGCATAGAAGTCAAGTAGCTAGTCCTTACAAATCTTCCCAATTATGTCAAAGAAGTAAATGCAACAATTACTCAAAATTCTGTATGAAAGAAAATTTGAGATTGAACTCTCCCTAAATAGTATTTTTTCTCAGTTGATAAGATTTAAAAAAAAATTTCAAATTTTATGTTTTAGATTTTTGAGAAATGTCTGTCCCCTTTACTTTCAAATTTCCTTCTTTGGAGGAATCTGATCCCTGATCACTTGATCAATCACTTGAATAAAGCAGGATGAGGAATGAAGCTGGAAAAATCTTTTCTATCCACTTGGAGCATTTGAGATATTGGTCAAACCTCTATTTCTGCGCTCTTTTCTCTATTCTTCAGGCTTCCTAGCTGACCTAAAACTGCTACTCCTGAACATCAAGAGCAACAAACAGGATTATCAATTTTTAGCTTTCATTTGCATGCACATCCTGGTATAGAAGTTTCTCACTGTGCCTGTCCTTGCTGCATTTCTCCTTGGGACTCAGGTATGGCTTGGAGCCCAGAGTAGAGTTTCCTCAAGGCAGATTTCCATGAGCATCTGAATTCTCCAAGCCCAGCAATTTTCATTAAATGACAAGTCACTAAAACTCTCAGGGTTCCTTGGAGCTTTATAAAAAAACAAGAGCTCAAAATGTTTCAGTGGCAGGTGGCATTAAAAAACCAGAAGTTGTTACATGTAATGTAACATAAATAAATACTGTGGTGTAAGGAAAACACCTGTTGCCATTTTTAGCAAGGTGCTGAACATAGTAAGTACATAGTGAAATTATTAAATTAATTACATTAAATTAATTCTGATCTTGGCCATGAGAACTGTGGTTTGGTAAATTGCCAGGAACACACGGATCAAGGTTCATCTGGAAGGTCACTGACTGATCTGAATAAATTTGTCTCATGCGAAGAAAACTGAGGAATTCCTGTTAAAAAGGGGTCCAAAACAGGTCAGCAGAACAAATTTTAGAAATTCCTCTTTTTCTGCACTAAGTTCGGAATGAGATTTGGGATAATTAATTCATACCTAAACAACAGACTTTCAGCTACCAACAGTTTGACAAAATGATTCCCCTCCATACAGTAGAACAGTTTGTAGAAGATATGACTCAGCTTTCCATTTTCCAGCCTCACTGGGAGTTCCTACTCATTTCAGCTCACTCAGCACCTCTTCCATCCCCAGCCAAGAACTGCCTAATATTCCATTTATAAAACAGAAACTATATATAATTTTTGAAGTGATGACAACTAGAATACCAATTAAAAATAAAATAGTTGGGAAAACTAATTATGTAAATTCATGATGTGTTCATCTGTTTCCGGAATATTTATAATGAAATCTAGGAAAAACGTGATTTTTAACTTAAAAAGTGAAAGTTGTTAAAATGCTTTGAATGGAAGATGCAAAAATTTTTCCAGGCTTCTGGCAGTATATATTTTTCAATTTTGCACCTTCATCTGAAATAGATTTTCATGCTCCACCGTTCCAAAAGGGTATGGAATTAATTAATACTTGACAAACCTCATGCTCTTTCACTGCCCTAGAGCTAACCAGCAATTTCTGCCAACTCATTTCTGGTCACTTTAAAAGAAATGTTGGTTATTTTCTGAGAGACAGCTCAAACACTTGGATTTCTAAGTTTGTTTCCCTGTTGGTGTGATTGATGATATTGATCCTAAAGGAGACACACTCAGCCTCCCAGATGTCTTTGAAGGGAGGGTGGAAATCAGCATTTCAGAATGCAGGTGCTGTTTCCTGCTTGTCTGGCTCTTCAGAACTATTTCCTTTCAGTCTGAGAGAAGATTTCTTGGATTTGTGACAATGCGAAGGTAAACTGTCTCTCAAAAAGTAAAATCAATTATTCTTGGGATTCTCATTGTCAATATTTTAGAAGACACTAACTACAGCCATTTTTTTTTTCTCTTTTACTTTTAAAATATTTCATTCCCTGTAACATCAGCTTATCTTTTCCAAACATTATTTAATCCAGAAGACTAATGCAAGAAATAGAAATATGAAAAACATGCCAGATAAGATGCAATTCTTCTCCAGTATCTCACTATATGCTTGTACAATGTCAGGTACCACAAAAAAGAGAATTTCTGCTGGTAGGAACATATGTTTGAAAGTCCTAAGATAATCAGTGTATATAGTTCAGTAGGGTTAGGTATATTCAAAATCATTTATCAAACACATGACAAAACTCACACTAAAACCAGATTTACCCAGGAAGAAATGCAAATTAATGATACTCCATCCAAAGATATGTGATAAAGTTCAGTGTCTGACATTCTAAATAATTTTGAAGATAGTCCTGTGGGGGAGGATTTGTGCTAGATTCACTTGGTAACTCATAATTCTCCAGGGGTAGAAAACTGTAGTTAATAGAAGATTTTTTTGTTGTTTTTCTTTTGGGTTTTTTGTTTGTTTGGAGTTTTATTTGGTTTTTTAATATAGATATTTTGAAAACATTTGAAATAGGAAATTAACAGGTGATGACTTTGGGACTATTTCTCTAATTCTAGAGCTGTAAAAATATCTTAAAGGCCTGCTATACCAAAACCAGCATTGTTACTATGGCCCTGTCATGTTTACATGTGTACTGTCAAATTCACTTTATCAGTTAAAAATGCCATCTTATCCTTCAATGACATTGTATTGAATATTTATTCATAAAACTAGCTTGAAACCCAAAACCTGCTCATATTAAGTCAGGAAAGATAGTAGTTTTGATTTATGAACAGCTACTTTTTTACTTGTTAGAAGAATGCAATATATTTTGTTTGCAACCAAAGCTAGTTTCATATGGAAGTTAAGCTATATTTCTTCATGACGTGCATTTATTCCATTACCTGTTTGTTTATTCATGGAGTATTTATCATGAAAACTAGAAAATAAACTCAGAAACACTTTGGTAGTCTCAAGAAAATTCAAGCATAACCAAAGTCATAGGACAATGATTTGAGCAAGAAACACTTTAAAACAAAATATTACTTTGATTGAAAACTTTAAAGTGATGAAGAATCTGTCATATCCCATGACACTTATTCCAATTAGGTGACCAATGAGTTGTTGCAGTAAGTAATTATTCTGTTTGCTACTCACTGAATGCTCTTCCTAAAAATAAACACAACACACACAATGTTATAAAAAATAAGGTACAATTGATTGACCAAATAAAAACAGATGCTTCTACACAAAGCAAGCCAAACCAAGGAAAGACCCCTTTTATCAATTTTGATCCTTCTCAGGGAGAAAAAGGGCCACAAATTACTTATAAGACTGTAAGATTTTTTAAATTATACTTAGAATGCTCTAAGATGGGGAACAGGAGCCCAAGCTTTTACCAACTTGTTGTATGATTTTGTAAAAAAAAAATTATCTGTCTCCACTTACTCATATGCAATGACATCTATGTCAAAAAGAGGCTTTAGCAGTGAATGTGAAAAAGGCAGAGAGATCTCTAGAAAATGATAGAAAAAATTAAAAATGCACAGTTGATAACTTGCAAAATGTAAGCAAGTCATGCTTGAAGTTAACCATGTATGCTCACAATAACTCACAGTGGTTTCATATTTTCAAGAGAAATATAAAGAGTGAAATATGCTTTTCATCCTCTGGTATTATTACTTTCTGTCTCAGTATATCTCAACTGATATACTCCTGGACTTCCTCACCTGAAAGTCAAGAGTCAGGAGAAACAATTTTTAATTCAAGGTTCCTGTGATCTATATGGAAAATTTCAGAATATCTAAAATGAAAGATAAATTAACTGATTCCTTCCATGTCAAAAGCCCCTGCTTGACAAGAATCCCTCCTTGTGGCCTGATATACTTTTATTTTCAGAATAATTTCATAATTTTCATGAATGATCAATGTTGTTAATCAAAGCTAGGAGTTCTAAACAAAAGCATACACGGGCTTTCAAGCACTGGTATAAAAACATCTGGGGTGCCAGGCTGCTTCTACATGAATTGGATGTTCATTCTTCCTGTGTCCTGTCCTGACTGAGATGCCCTGTGAAACAGAAAGTGAAGCTGCTACACTTGACTTCAGCCAAGCAGCACCCCAATCCCCAGATGCTTCTTTGGCTCATCTCTGGAAAAAAGTGAACAAAACCTGCAAATGAGGGAGTTCATAAAATGATGAACATATTCATGACTGGTTCTCATTCATCCTGCATCCTTGAACCAAGCAGTTACAAGGATTCCAGTCAGATCCATCTTTTTCCCTGCTTCAGTGTCCATAGTGACAAGTTTTATGTGGAAGTTTGATACTCTGGCCATTTATGGGGTAGAGTGCTGCATTTCAGTGGGCTTCTTTAAAGCCCACACTGAACTGCAAGAATTCCCTTGAAAAATGCTACAAGAATTTCCAATAAGATTTATTCTTGTTCAGCTGCTTCTCCAAAACTGTTTCTTTTCAGAAGTTCAGTGTTGGTGTTATAATTTCTGAACATGGATCCTGTAGTTCTTGTATTGAAATAAGATATCAAGATCTGCTACAGGTATTTTTGTGAACTTTACCTTGAAAATGAGCTCTCCTTATTCCCAGGACAAAGAGCAATGAAGACTAAAATAATTGCTAGTTTCAGAAAAGGTAAGTGTTTTTTCTCTGCTCCATAATCTGTATCAAAAAAAACCCCTGGAAACGGAAAGGTTATTTTTTGTAAATTTCTTCCCCCATAAAGTGAAAGTCTCTGACAGCCTCTTCAGGGTTAACAGATGCAAATGATGCCTCAAAGGACAGATACTGAGTTTTGATTTGCGAAAAACTGAATGTGTTTGCACTTTGGAAGGCTGAAACAAGAGTTGTTGATCAGTGAATCCAGGGCAGTGGAGCTTCCCCTGGCCTGAAGGTTTGACTGTCCCAGGTTTTTTGGGAAGAGAAGTTGTGCAAGAGATGCTCCTTTGGGACAAAGCTGGTGCTTGTGGAGGTGCTGGGGAAAGGGCATGTAGGACTCCCTCGTGGCTGGGTCTTGTTTCTACAACTGCTGAATCCTGGATTTATTTCTAACTGAGCCCAGAGAAACAGACAGAAACATTATTAACTGTCCCTGTCCATACTCAGAGAGATTCTGTGCCCCCTTCACAAGAGCTAGAATGATACAGGTTGCCACAAACCCTTCAGAAACAGAGAAAGCATAAAAGAAATGTGCATGCAGTATGTGCATCAATAGCAGTGTCATCATCATAATGCTGAGGAAAGGAAGATGAGATTCAGCAATAGAAATTTCTGCAGTAGTTTTTATTAGTTTTATACATGTATATTTATTTTTATTGACTGGGTGAGAATAAAATCCTGAGAGACATGCAGTATACAGAATTCACAAATCCTCATGCAGAGAGTTCTGCCTACAAAAACATTACACTAATGAAAGGAAGTCCTTGGAGAGAAGCCGTTTAAATAATTAAAATATCTGACACAGTTAAAAAATGAGTTTTGTTACAACTTGCCATTTATTTTTCATCTATTCAAAGCAATCAGATATTTGAAAGAAATTACTTTGAAAAACTTAAAGGAGAAGAATTTATAAAAATTATCATTAGTAAGGTGATATTAAATTTATGAATAGTTCTTTTATAATTGCAATCACGGAAAAAGAGAAATACTTCCAGGTGATAAAATGAGTATGGTAGATTCTCAAGATGGATGAAAGGGTACCTGATCCTGGTACAGATATTTGACAACATAAATAATCTCAGAGGGTCTTTCATATTAAGACATGATTTTTCCTCTTGTAACTACAGCTACAGGAAAAAACACACTATTTTTATTTAACTACATTTGATTGGTAGCAATATTTGAGGTGATCAAGAAAGAATATATATCTCTTATAGCAATTTAATAAAATGCAGATCCTGATACAGGCTAGTTCCAATAGATCAGCTGGTGCTCAGAGCTGGATTGAGCCTTATTGGCTGTACTGGCATGTGAATCCACTGAATAGATCAGTGAAAATGAGAACTGCTCAGAGCTTCTTTAGAACTTTGCATCATGCCCCACAAGCAGGTCTGAAATGTGAAAGAAAACACATGGTTACAATACTGTAGAACTGCATCAGGTTTCTCTTATTTTGAACTGGAGTTAGCAGTACATAGGGTCCTGATGGAGGGAAAAAACTTACTGGAACTCCTTTTGTTTCTGTGAACAACAGAAAGATTTAAAACATTCTTCCCATTCCTACCTAGGGTAAAAAAAATGTCCTATAATTGAAAATGTCAAAAAAATAGAAGGTGGAGTAAGAATATGCTCCACAGTGTTATAGGCAAATTGCAGCATAATGATGTTAGAAAAAATTATTTCTGCTGCTCCCAAAGGAAATGACTCTATATGGTAACCCAAAATATTTAGAAATTGAAAAGGAGACACCAAGAATCACCAAGATGACTGATTGTTTTCAGCTGGGTTCCTGTGTGGTTTTTTGCATCTCGCAGCACAGAAAACCTGAACCACAGATTTTTATAGTGCCTGTGTATAGCTTTGTGTTGTGCTCATTCTGGCTGCACTAAATTTCCATTAAAACCATTACAGAACTTGTACCAGAAATTCCTATCATGGAACATACTGAGGATATAACTAACAAATACAGAAATACACACAATCTGTGTAGTTTTATTTATATTTTCAAGCAATTATTTTTCCACCATTTGATATGCTTCATATTCTTTTTTTTGTTGCTATAGCAGCTCTTTTGACAGTAAAGAATTTCTCACTTTCATATGAAAGGGCCTTTCCCATATTTTTCATGGAACTAATATGAAAATCTAGTGCGTATATCTTAAGGTGACAGAAGGTGAAGCATATCTAGCTCACAAATTGAGAGGTTGCCTGCATTTTCTGTTCATTAGGAAATACAGACAGTGAAATAATTTGGTTTCAGAGGTGCCATGTATTTTCCTCACAGTTTTGCAAAGCTGGGAATTTGTCTTGCCTAGTAATTACTGCCTAGGAGCTGGAGTCAGAAATTATCTTTTCCTTTGTTTGTTCTCATCTGTATCACTGACTCTGTTACATTAAGATAAGTAGTTTAATCTGTGTACTGTTGCTGCATGTAAAATATTACCTTGTTTCACATCACGGTTGCACAATGTAAGCATTGTCTGTAACATACTCTATATCCCTTATCTAACTGATAGAGGAGAAGCACTAATGTGATGTGCTAAAAAATTAATTTGTATATTCACCTTGCCACACAAGTGAGGGCAGCTCTTCAGTAACTAGTTTCTCCATTCTTTCAAGACCTGATTTTTTTTTTCTCTAGTGAAGTAGTTCGTTCTCCTTTCAGCTATTCTTTGTAGTGTTAATATATTCTATAATTTGAATGTTTATAATCTGTGACCAGTTCTAATTTAAGACAATAAATTCATTCAGATTTTTCTAGTACTTCTTCTTTAGCTTTCAGTATTGTGTTGTCAAGATTGCAAACCATGATATGTTTTCTTCTAATAAAATTTCCCACAAAGGTGATCAAAGGGTTGGAGTACTTCTGCTATGGAGACAGGCTGAGAGGGTTGGAATTGAATTTAAACATTTTTTTCTCACCGGAAATAGGAAACAAAATGAATAAATTCACTGATAAAAAAATTAAAAATTAAAATACCATAATATTTTAATTAGATACAAGGAGAAAAAATGCATCAAGTATGGAGCTGTATAAGCTAAGAAGAATGGATAAGCCCATTGTAATATGTGGCATTTTCTCCCATCACTCATTCATCAAGTTCCTTATAAAGATAACTGCTATCTAATTTATTGTAGACTGAGAAGCAGGAAATCACTGCTCTCCTGTGCAGTACACCAGATAATCCATTAAGGATCACAGTGGGATATGAGGCCAGCAGGAACCTCTCTGAGAAAGGATTCATGTCCTCGAAAGGCAGGCAGGAGCCTGGATGTTCAGAGGCATGTCCTAGTCCAGTCACAAATTCCTGTTACTCTGATCTTCACCAAAACACATTTGTGATACTGCAGAATTGCAAAAGAGTTCTGTCTCGTTGGAGATGGACAATTTGTCCTCCTTTCCCTCATGCTGCCGTTCATGATAGCCACAGAGCCAGAGCCAGGCTGCAGCACAGATGCAGAATCAAGGCAATTTAGCTATTGAGTTGTCAGATTAACCTGTCAGTCATGTTCCAGGTCATGCTGCAGCCTTTTCATTACAGGTGCTGCTCAGGAGGTCTCTGTCTTCTTCCCAGCTTCTCATTCTCAGGAATTGTAGGAAATTAGCTAATCTGAGAATCGTGAGAGTTTTTCACTTTTTTCTTTTCTTTTTTATATTAGCTAACAGATTTATCTAGGACACAAATATATACCCAGTCAGCATGGTCATATAAACTTAGTTTCTTTAGGAAATCAATCTCAAAATAGAAATAAACATGAAAGCTAAAATGTGTAAGTAAATGATAGAATAACTTTGATTCTCTGTTATTCAGGCTCGTGCTGATCCCAGTGGAGGACAACTGTACAGAAATGTTCCAACTACAGATTCAGTTTGAAGGGAGGAAGAAAACTTTTCTTGATTCATGGTTGTGTTTTGTCTGCATAACAACAGCCCCCAGTATTTTCACGTGTCCACTTTCTTTCCATCTCTTGTAGAGTGACTGCATAGGCTAAATATTTAGGGGTAAAATTCTTGCTCCTTTTTCTTTATTATAATTGTTGGAAATTGTAATAACCACTTCTTCCACTGGTGTGAGAGCCAGAGGCAAGAACTGTAACCTAGATAATAACAAATCATCTCTGTGGCCACATTTTCACCTCTTCCCACCTCTGAACCCTGTGAGACAAAGAAGAAGAAATTGCAAGAGAAAGTAAAGATTTTTACTATGCAGGGTGCTTCCTTTCTTAACAAAAAATGTTGGAAATGTGGGGGTTTTTTTTAATTTTAAAGGGAGTATGCTTGAATCCATATATTTAGCTGAATTAAGTACATTGCATAAAAATTGCTTAAAAATAGCAAAAGTTTGCTGAAAGTTTTAAATCATTTTTCCTCTCATACATATGATTTCTTAGCATATTGTTAAATAACAAATTCACCTAACTAGAATCAAAATTCTGGAGATATATATATATATATATATATATAAAATAAATTGAGTTCCATAAGTAAAGCATGTTGACTTTTTTAGACACTCAAATCTAATAAACTTCAAAGGGATTGATTGTGTTGCTGACAAATACAATAAGGTAATGTGGCATTCTTTTAAAAGGAATGCTTAAAATTGGTTACTAAATTTGTAAAAGCTTCACAATGAATGCAACTGTCCTTCTTGTTTGTGAACTCAGTTCTCCCAGGGCAGTGAACTGTAAAAAGAATTAGCGTATCTTAACTGAGGTTAATTTGGAATATTGCAAATCTTATACATATGATAAAAGAGGTAATTTTTTCTATTTACTTTACTCTGGTAGAAGACTCATCTGAAAAAAATTCTGCTCAGTCTGGGCACTTCACTTTTAAATAAAATTCAGGTAAATCAGGGACAGTTTAGACAGCACAAGAATAACAGATGGAGATGATGCAACCCTTGAGAAAATGCTGAAGGATCTGGCTGTTGTAGATTATAAAAGAACATCCTGAGATATCTTGTAATGCATCAAACACCTCTAGATAGATGCTGATAAACATTTTTCCTCCTCACTCACCAAAGGCAGGACACAGGGAAGTTAGGTTTGATATTAGGACACGAAGGGGAGCTGTCATTAGACAGACTAAGGGTGGTGAATCAAACAGGGAATAGGTCAGATATCTTTTCTGGGTGGATTTGGCCCTGAATGAATGAGAATATTTTTTGAGCCTTTTAAACCATCCTTTGCTGTGATTCTGGAAAACAGCTAGTTCTTACCTTTAGTAACAAGCTCCTGCTAAATTCTAGCAGATTCCTTTTCCAGACTTGCTTTTCCAAAGTCTCACACTTAAAACTGCATCATGCGAACTA
This sequence comes from Cichladusa arquata, assembly GCA_026413545.1. Classification (NCBI taxonomy): domain Eukaryota; kingdom Metazoa; phylum Chordata; class Aves; order Passeriformes; family Muscicapidae; genus Cichladusa; species Cichladusa arquata. The sequence continues at coordinate 100,471,251 of JAOTQP010001546.1, forward strand.
AAGAATAATTGTCCTCATTAAATAATCAGCCTGGTGAGCCATTTGGAACTCAATCCTGTTATTGCTAGTGAATTTTTTACTATTCAGTAAGCAAGTAAAAGTGGAGCAAAGCAGACTGTTGACAGAGATATTAGCTTGTCTCATACAGGCACCAATATAATTTTCTTCAAAGGGAAGTGCAAAATCTGGTAGGGAGCTGGCATGAAGACATGCTTTCAGCCATCCTCTTCTGATTTTCTCTTAATCCTTTGCAATTGAAATGTGGACATTCTCAACATTTATGCAAATCGTTAAGTTTTCCTGCAAACCTGCTTAAGTCTTAATATTGTCAGCATTCATAGCAACGAGTTCTAAAAGTTGATTTTGCACTGTAAGGGTACATTCTTCTTACATCTTTAAGTATTCCTGTCAGTTGTATTGAATCTCTATTTACGTTTTCATTTGTTTGAATCGTATTTGTTTTTAAGTTTTTTTAAATTTTGAAAACAAGCAAATATAAAAAATCATTCATACTCCCTGTATAGATCTTTTCCTCATCTTTCCCCAGACTGTATGAAATGAGCACCCTTCACATTTTCATTCTGTCTTTACACAAATTGTATGTTTCTCTGGTGGATCTAACAGCTAAGCTCCCACCCAGCCACTCACTCACTCCCTCCACTTGGCAGAATAGGGGCAGGCATAATGGAGAAACAGGAGGGAGAAAGCTCATGGGTTAAGATAAAGACAGGGGCTTGCTTAGCTTGGGGAAAATTAACTTCATTTGTTCACAATTGAAATAGAGTCATTCCTTCACTCCAGACTGCTCTATCCCCAGCCCAGACAGCACAGAGAGGATGAAGAAGAGATTATGGTCAGTTCATAGTGATTTCTCTCTGTCACTTCCCTTGCTCTGGCATGGGCTCTCTGCAGCCCTCAGTCCTGCAAGAAATCTGCTCCAGCACAGGTTTTCCATGGGCTGCAGGGAATATCTGCCCACCTCCTGGAGTGCTTTCTCCTCCTCCTTCTCTGATCTCAGTGATCTCTGTTATTTCTCACTCTTTTCTCTGTTGTTGGTTTTGGGGTGGTTTTGTTCCCTTTTAAAACTTGTTTTCACATACATCACACAAACATCCCTGACAGGCTCAGCTTTGACATCCAGTAAGTTCCTTGATGCTGGACAGCTGGATAGTTGGACATTTAGGAAACTGATCTGTGAGAGGCCATCCCTGCAGCTGCTCCTCTTCCCGCAGTAAAACTTTGCCATCTACCCCCATGAATGTCATCAGTTACTTTTCAGTGGGTTGCTGATTATAGACTGTTCACTTTGAATGCAAATTATTTGGCATTTCACTGCCTTTTATTACAGCCACCTGAAACCTTGTTCATAGCTAGCAGCTAGAACAATTCTGAATTCCTCAGAGTAATTAAGACAATCACGTGCAGCTGGTAAATATTCCTCAACACAAAACAGAGCTGTCCACAGACTGATAAGAGTAAACATGCAAATTTTCGGAGAATGCAGCAAGACTGCAGTGGATGTTTCCAATGCTGTTCAGAGAAAATACACTTTAGTAAGGTAAGACATGAGAAAAGACATAGCAAGGATATACAAGGTGCAAGAGAAAAAGAATCTGATAGTCCCTTAAAGACATAGGTACACAGAATCCCATATTCAGCCATAAGGAGGAGAATTCTGGGAAAAATAGAATTCTGGGATGGACAAATAGGCATGAAAATAAATGAAACATAAATTGTTATACTGAATCTGGACACTCAGTCTTCTATACAGGCAGATAAGGAACTCCCATAACAGGAAATTATGCAACAGATCCTCTGTGGGGATGTTTCTTCCCAACTCCATGAAAAATACTCTAGAACAGTGTTCCAGAGAAAAAAAAAGTTTATAAATAATTTTTGAGCAGTGTCAACATAGATATTGTTGACAGACCTAATTATGTTTAATTTTTCCTTAAAATATTCTCAGGCAACATCTACCAGAATTTACTATTACCTTATGTTTTCTAACAATCATAGTATTTTTACTCCATATATTAAGTTCCTTTTGAATGTCTCCAGTTATCTACGAAAACTCTTGGTACTTTGAAAAAGGATTTAGTTATGTCATTCTTGAAAAGTCACAAGATAGCATTCTGTGGCTGATGTAACTCTAGTATTTATTTTTAAACTCAAAGTTCAAAATATGTGCCTTCAAGTATAATAGAAAATTATGTTCTATTTTCCCATCAAATCGAAAGTCTCTTATTTCTTTTACTACATTTATCTTAGTTCTTCTGACTAGGAATATTATCAGACACGATGTTTGTGAGGTAGCATTTCATTCCTTTAGGACATTTCACTCAGCTTGAAAATAGTATTCAGAGTTTCAGCTTTGGGCAGAAGGCTGCATTCTTTTCACTATTTCAGTCAATTAACATAATTCACGAAAGAGAATCACTTTCCTATAATAATAAACTCCAGAGCACCTTCAATTCCCATTTCATTTCCCAAATTTGCTGACTGCAGCTGCCCCCACCAATGCCCCTGCCCCAAGCTGTATTTTGGCTTCAATGGCTTTCATAGGCAGTATGCTTTTTGAATTTCCTAACTAAAGGCAATTAGTTCTCTTTTGCTATACATATAGATTAGCAGCTTAAATCCCTTTCCCACACTGATGCAGGATCAGTCAGCAGAAACCATTCTTGAGGTAGTACAAGAACTCATCTTAAGAAACTATCTGTAAAAGGAAGAAATCCAGTGATACATTAGCACTGAAGATTTTGCTGTGAAAAAATCAGTTGAAGTGTGACACTGCATTGAAAAAATGCATTTTATGATATCAGGTTAGGAAGCAAGCAAGAGCTCCTCAAAAGATGAAAGGGGAGATGTAAGGTTTTCTTTGCATATTATAATACCCCTGCTGCTTACATTTGCAGAAGGTTAAATTTTGTTATATATATTTTCTGGCAGGCACAGCTGCACAGAAGACAAGTCTATAAGAGATAAATACAGAAGTGAATTTGATAAAGCAGAAAACCCCAGCAAATATTTAGTTGTAGCAAAGAAAACATATAATCAGACCTCCTCCCAAGAAAAGGTCAGATACAAGATGAAGACATATGAATTGTTTACCTTCTGAGAAAAATCTAATAAAACAATCTGATTGCTTATAAAGCTGCATTGTTGTTACAGCATGATAGTCTGAGAATATACCTGAAGCAAATCCATTGTGGTCAAGTTTTATCTCTTCCCATCACTTTTCAGAGCCTCTGCACGAAGTATGATTAGCACTGAAAACTATGAATCACATCACCTCCACATCCTCCATATGTGTAGGAGATTTTAGTCTTTACTCTTGTTTTCAAAGTACTGTTTGTATGAACTGTACTTACATAAAAATTAGAAGTGGGGGTGTACTGGGAGGATCCAGCTAGGATGGTATCACTGTTACAAGTCAGTTTTATTCCAAACCTGACTGTGATATAGAACACAAATGCAAATTACATTTTTTTTAAAAAAAAGAGAGCTTGCTCCAGGGCTGGCCTTTAGGAAGGTTGTGCATCTGTCACTTAAGAAGAAATTATAGGGTTCCTATGCAGTGCCTCCTAACGACTAGTGGCAGCAGCATTTCTTCCTGACATTTAGTCTCATCAGAAAGAAAGTCTGCAAAATTCTGAACATTTATCATCCTTTGACAACATAATGAGTGAAGCTGTCATATTCATATTTCACAAACATTTGTTGCCAAGTCACAATGATGAAAGTTATTCCACTAGGAAATGGCTCACATCTTGTGTGCTGAACTCAACCCAACAAGCTAGAGCCAAGTCTAACTATTTCAGGTTTTTTAGAAGTGAATTCTACTTCTCAAAATGTTGTCAGATGTGTGAGAAGTGCAGGCTAAGTAAATAATTTCTCATTTTTATTAAATGCTGTCATGTTTCCGACAGTTAAACTGCTTTTCTGTGCACTTCTCTTGTGTTAAGCTGAAGGGACTCTGCTAATGGAAAGTTGCCCAGAGTCAGTTGTAGAAAGTTTAGGATGGGACCCTCTTTAAAAAAGAGGTGATAGGCTAAGAGTAATCCCTGATTATTTTAAACTTCTATATTTACAATGATTATCAAACACCAACAACAATTGCACTATGAGTAAATTTTAGCTACATTTCTTCTCTACTATTTTGTCAGGCACTAGATGTCATAATTTGCAAAAATGTTGTAAGGGTCAATATATGGGATTGAACCAAAATTCCAATATTTTAGTTAAAATGTAGCCTTAAATCATATTAAGAATTTATTTAGTTATGTATTTAGATTAATTTAATTCATTATCTTTAATTTATTTAATAATTTAAATTAATCATAAAGATTAAAATGTTGTATTAAGAATTTAGATGGAACTCTGCCAGAGAAAAATGCTCCATTAAAAAACATAAATCATACAAGATTATATGTGATGCCCCAAGTTCACAAACTAACAAGGGTTCTGGAGAATATCTTCTCTGCCCTGCCCAGCTTTGCTGTTGCACAGTTACAGTGAATGTATTGTTGAATAGGATCTGAGGTGCAAGTAGCATTAGATAAATAACTCAGATGGCATTCTGGGCAAATTGGGTTGCCCAAGGAGATTATCTGGTTTCATTGTGGGAAACACATCTGATTTTGTATTCTAAATCCAAAAGAAAAAGCTTAAGAAAACGTGGGAAATTGTGTGATATTTCAGGATGTTGATTATTGATGAATGATAAAACTGTCACTAGTTTTATGAGGAAGACTTGATTGACTGTGGAAGCTTAGTTTTCTTCCTTACCCATATGCATTTTCCACATCTATGCCATAAAGTTTATTTTACAAAATGCTTGCAAGTTTTTGAAAAATTGCTCAGCCTTAGAAAAATATATTAGGCCAAAATTATGAATCAGATTGACATCTGGGTAAACACACCCAAATGAGGCTAATGTGATAAAGAGGAGTAGAGCTGCTCCTTGTATAAAGCACATTGTCTTCACTGAATCCCATTTTCTACCATTTTTATTATGCTTTGAGGTTTACAAGACTAATCTGATGGGCATTGTCTCTTTTGACTTCATATCAACTCATACAATTGTTATCAGTATTGGTACTGAAAAATGGAAAGAAATCTTTATTACTGATTTTTAAAAGAACAGACCTGAAAGAATTTGCCATGCTAATTATGAACCATGATTATTTCATGCTCAGGATTTTTATCTGTTTCAGTGTCCAATCTTCATTAGCTTTAGATGGAAACAAATTAACAAGAATAATCCTATGCTCTTTGTTTACTCACATTTTTAAATATTTTGTGAGGAAATTTTTCACACATAAAAATGGAAAGACCAAGGCTTTTACTGAAGCTAATCTGGCTCTGAGTGAGTCATAGTAGTTTTAAATGTTGCATTTGTATCAATAATTCCTTATTTTCCTTGATCTACAAAATACTCTATGCACTATTATGGGGTATTTCAGTTAAATTCACTGCCATGTAATTAACTTGGCCTTAATTATATGAACTCTGCTATTCTTCATGAACCAAGTGTTCTCCAACACTACCACTATTTTGGTATTAATTTTTCTTAAAAATAGCTACTAAATATTCTGTACTTTTGAAAACCTCTGGCAATTAATGAACTACTTTAGATAGTTTCTTCTTGCACTATAATGACTTGTCAGAGAATTTCAGGAGAAATAAAGTCACTCCTCATAGCTGCACAAGGTACTGCCCTTGATGCTGTTCACAGCACTTAGGCCAATCCTTTTCTTCCACTTCCCTTTATCATGACCACTCCCTTCTCTTTTTAGCTTTCTTAGAAATTGTTACACAAAGTGTTCTGACAGTATTTGAGAATGTGTCTGTATATACAGGCAGAGAGTGAGTGTAAGAGATCACAGAAAAATATCTTAGTAAGCATTTCAGCCCTCTCCTTGGCATCTGTTATTTGCATTCTTTTCTTGGAAGGATAATATGTTCATCTAGCAGAACATGATTGATCAAGTGAGCAGAAGGGATATTTTTTGTGTGTCACCATTTGGAAATGCCAAAGTCTGTATCTATTCTCCTGCTAGTTCCTTTTCTCACGTGGCTTAATGCAAAATGCCATCTTTGCATTGCCCAGGCATATTCTCTCTAGTTTCATCATCATTATAGAATATTACCTTTATTTCATAGGATATTTACTTAATTTCAAATAGGATTGGTTATACAAGGGAAAAAGACATACTTAACATTTTGAATAGTATCTTTGTGTGAAAGGCCTTAAAACATTGTCGTATCAAGTTAGTATTCACCAGAAAAGTGAGATGAAGATGAAGCTGATTTGTTCAACAAAGTCAACATAGCACAAGTAGCAACACTGCAAACTTGTTCAACTAAACCATGAACATTGATCTGTTTCTGCCTAAAGATGTGCTTTCTCCAGTTTTTCTGAAATTTATTCTGAGTATTCTGGATCTATGAGACATTTGCTACTAGTTGTCACTCAGTTTGACTGCTCTTGTATCACTTCTTCAGAGTAACAGACTTGAAAACAAAGTATATATGGATTATGAGTGTGTTAATTCCCTGGTAAAAAAAATTCCTTATAATTCCTGTGTGGACACGTGCTAAATCCCAATCTACCTCATTCTTTTATTGAATATACTAATGTTAATATTTATTTCCCTTTTTCAATTTTAATTTAGATGACTTCTGGTTTTAATGTCATGCTTAAATTAAAAATTAATAAAATTATATATTAGTTATTGCATCCATACTATGAGTCTACCTGCTATGCAGAGTCAAACATGCCCTTTTCAAGTTTAAAAAAAAAAAAAAAAAAAAAAAAGAATCAATTTGTGGTTAGTACATTCACCTTAAAATCTTCCTGGTTTCACAAAGTAAATAAAAAACTTAAATGTAAAAAATTTCTAGCTCCTGCATTTCTTAGTCATATCTCTGAGAAAGCATTTATGATGGGCTTATTTCTCTAGGGAAATGATAGCAACTCAAAATATTAGGCTGTCAGCTTTCACTTCTTCAGTGTTATAAGCATTGATTGTCAAAATCACAAACTATTCATATAGTTCACTATATATTTTATTTATTTCACTTGCACAGCTTGAAAATAGAATTATTTATCATAATTGTTCAGTAAATTGGCAGGGAATTCACCTAATATAAGGCAAGATAATTGTCCAAATAATCATTGGGGTTCCCACTAAAGTCCGTGGAGAAATAAGAGAAAACCAGAGGTTGATTCAGCCCATCTGTCTTTCTCACATATCTTAAGAGTGGGATGAAATCCTTCACAATGTGCTTATCACTCTTGCCTGGTATGCTGCAGCACTTGCTTACACAGTGTGGATCACTGAAACTGAGAGAAATTTTTTAAAATTTCACTCAACATGCCAGAAAAACAATATTTCTATTGTTGAATATTTATGTGCTTTTGTTTTGAAACCTCAGCCTTTCCTCTCTCTGCAGTTTTATTTTTTTTGAAGAATAGGCATAGTTGAAAGCTAAAGCCAATGAATATGTCACATGAAACTCTTTGCTTGAATTTTGTGATATCTAGACTTTTTCTGTTCTGTCTCCACCAATTTTTGTTTTATCTTCCTGAATGCTCTTAGAAACCAAACAGCAATGACAAGTTTTATATGGATAAGAATTGCTATTATGCCAGGGGACCATATTCCCAAATATCTTACAGAAACCCTCTGATAGTACAGGATGGGTCTGGTCCTTCATAATCTGGATTCCTTTTACAGTTAATTTTTACAGTTGTTTAAAAATATCTTACCCTAAATATTGAGTTATTTCTGTACATAGTGCAAAATATTTTGTCTGACTAAAGCTTATTAGACCCAAAAAAACAGAGGAGTGGAAAATTCCTAAATTTGCTTCTCTTTCAATTTCTTTCTGATCCCAAGTAGAGTTTTTCACATGACACCTGACTACAGGTGGATTCACCTTCCTGTTAGATTCAGTAGGAGGAGGTGGTGGTGAGATTGATCCAATCACAGAGATGAGCCTTTACCATCATGGCCCTTATCATGCAGCTGTAACTAAGCAACAGCTCCCATGCCTCCTGTCAAGAGTTTTTCAGGCTGATGTGCTATTGAGACCTAAAGAAAACAAAAGTATATGCACACATCTACTCTTAGAAAAAAAGTCAAATAATTTCAACTGGGAAAATTATATTAACCATCTAATATCATGTTAGGATTTTAAAAGATAATTGAGGAGTTTTATTTTAATGGAAAACCAGTTAGATGGCTGCACACTTTGAATAACATGATCAAAACAAAAAGATTGAGACATAAGCAGAATAATGGAAAAAAAAAATTAACAAACAAGTACAAAACACTGTTACCAAGCTGTAACCCACAGAGAGAATATGCCACTGTCTGTCTCATGAATGTGTCCTGCAGGCAAATCTGCACCCAGCTACAGGAGGGTGGTGACTGCAACTGATGTCACAGCCACAGATGTCTCTTTATAACTCAGTTAAGAACCTCTCTTCTGTTAGCAATTAATATATAAAACTGCAAAAATAGAATTGTCTAGTGTTCAATTGATAAACCTTTAAGTTTTACTTCTGCTCTACTAATTAGCTGCAATTAGTACATCTTTCTCAGCTCATTCTATGTTATTTGGTATCTCTATGAGTGGATTAGATTGGAAAGACACTTTTTGGTAAAAGTTTGGAGATGACACAGAGATCAAGGCTGTAATAAATTATGAAGATGATGGATTACTGAAGAAGCAGCACTTTGGGATCAACAGTTAGATGTAATGCTTTATTTAATATATGCAAATAGATTGTTTAAATTAAATTTGTCATCTGCAAAACCATTCAATTTAAAGGATAAAAACCACTCTGGAAAGAAAAATGTTAGAGAACAATTTAAAAGCCCAGGAAACCTGGATTTGCATGTGATCAGTTAGGACAAAACTTCTGACTGAGAGAGTGAGCTCTCTGTAAAGTATTAGACATTTAACTTGATGTGGGGGGAAAAAAAAGAAAACAAAGAGCAAATATTTCACTCATTTCATGGGCAGCAAAAATTAGAAATTATTTTGGAAGAGGCCATTGGGGATGAGGTGCCAGTTCTTCAGTTGAGACATTCAGATCTGCCTGAGTTTGCATCTGCAAGTAGTAATATGCAAGCTGTAGAAATGAATCAGCAGAATAATACAGTTAATGCTGAGCACCAAATATCCACACTCTAAATGGATGACAGTTTTATCTAATGCAGTCTGGTCCTGTTTTTTGCATGCTTGTAAGCGACGTGGTCAAATCACAAAGTCTCCTGAAGCAGGTATTGTCCAGATTTGGATCCATCTAGATCCAGTCTGTCCAATTTAAGGCTGTATTATGAGGAGAAGCCAGGAGTATTAAGTGGGGATGACTGCTGATTTCGTTCAAAGAGCATTCTGTGTCAATTGGAACACATTTGATGTATCTATACAAACAAAAATATGAAATGATTGATGCCTTTGTAGGCAGCCCTTGTGGACAAATCATTTGAAAAATCATCTAGTGTATAATTCACCAGGGTAATATGTCCAATGCCTGGAAAGTAAAATTAGATATGCTTAATATAGAAACAACTAGATTGGTACAAGATAGAAATCTGTCCGTGTCATCTGTGAGTATAAACGACATACACACCAGCTGGAACAGCTTCTACCATGGATTCTCTACCACTTCAAAAGTTTTAGCTGGGTCTTCTTAAGTATCAATCTGGGCTTGTGACTGAATTCTCATCTCCACAAATACAGAGGTGTACAGACAAACAGTGACAGAGAGGGCAGCCATCATAACCAAGGCTGCCACAGGAGGGTGACCACAGGACCCAGTGAACAAACCCCGCTGCCATCGGTGTTGGGAAATGTTTCTCTGTGTCATATCTGGCATATACATGTGTATGTGTGCTTTTGGGAATGCCAGCTCACCTTCACTGCTGGTTGGAGCATGGAGCCTCATGTTTACAGGCTGCCAGATTCAGCAGTCCCTAACAGTATCAGGCAATTAAAAAAAAAAAAAGCAAAATTAATAATTAAAAAAAATGCAGTGTTGGCTTTGACCCACATTTTAAGGATATATGAAGAGGGTGCTTGTGTTAATATCTTCCCTCCAGTTCAGGCCTGATGCCACAGACTTCAGCAAAAAAAACCACTAAGTACCAGCTGCTCAGAAATGAAGGTGGGAATTAAGTTACATAGCTTAGAATTTCCAAAGGGATCTCAGTGTGATGTGAGCTCGTGATGTTTAAGCAATCAAATGCTGTAAAAAATCCTATTAGTCCCTTACCCTCCCTTCCTCCCACCCTTCTCTCTTGCCTTCCCTCTCTTGGCCATAACCAAATAATGAATGCACAAAACCCTACAGTTTGTTTTCAGAAGGATTACTTATTTCCACAAACTCTTAGCTTGCACTTCTCTATTTCTCCTATTGTGTTCAGACCAGACATTATTATTTACAGGTAATTTACCCTAGTTTGTATAATAAAACTAGTTCTGACTACATTTCATTTCTTCAGAAGGCCTCAAAACATTTTTTTTGCTTCCTTTTAAGCTCCCCATGAACATAATGTGGTATTCTGTTAAAAATCAGTGAAAAATTCCTTAACATTTTTCAAAAATTCAGTGAAGTATATAAGAAACTTGTGCATTTGTCAAAGGCAAGAAATAGATTTCAATACTCAGAATGTACAGCTTATAAAATTAACACATCATGACATTTTTAAAAATTAAAAAAAAAAAAAAAACACAACAAAAAACAAGCAAAAAAGCCCCCATATGAAACGAAGAAACAAAGAAATAAACAAAGAAATCCAAGAACCTCAAAACCTGACAAAACCAGACTTTTACTTCAAGCTTTATTATGGAGCTTTATGTCCTAAAAATATATTGGGGGATGGTGGGGGAAGGGCTGGCTTATATATGTTCACCAATCATTTCTGTTGAAAGTATTTTGGTGAAGCCATTCCAACATTCTGTCACACCAAACAGTCATATCCCATAATGCTCAATGTATCTACAGTAACAATGTATATGTGAAATAAAGAATGCTGGATGCATCTGCAGTAACAGTGTGTATAGGAAATAAAGAATTTAACTTACTATTTTCATACTTCCTTTGCAGTTTTGTAGGGTTTTTTTTCCACATCCAAAATCTGTGGCACCACCAAACTTTGTTTCTACATACATCATCACAGCAGAAAAAAATTGCGACTGACAGACAGGAGCAAACTAAAACTGAGAAATGCAGTTAGAAAAAAAGGAAATTAAAATTTCATGCAACATATATCACCCAGTCTTGAAACTTCACCAGGGTACATTGGAATTGCAAACTTAAGAGTCATGACATCTGTACCCTGGCCCAATTAAACATGACAAATAATAGATTGGTTAAATCTGATTAGTTGTGGTCATACCAGTTTGAAGGAATGTTGGGAAATTCCCAGAAATCTATCCATCTTTTCCAGTTTACTTCTGATTTCAGTAGTCATTTATGTGGCACTTTTTCTATCTGAATAGAAAGCTGCTTTATGTTGGAATTTTACTGAATGTAATGTAGAGTGATTGCTTGTCAGGATTGTTGTTGGATGGTGGCACATCTCAGTTATTACTGCCATGAGGTTTGTTTTCACATTCTTTTGAGTACTTGGAATTTTCCTCAAGAGATAAAAAAATGGGCCATTATCACAGCTTCTGTTATTGCATCTGGCACTATAACTACTGAAGCATCTCCATCAAGTTTCATCCAAAAATAGCAGAAAAGAGAAGTATATCCAGTGGCTTTAGATGACTTTTTTTTGCCCTATAGTTTAGAATAGAGCCTGAGCTGGCAATCCAGTGCTGAAGCACTGCACATCACCTCTTGTCCTGCCCTGGCCACCTGCTTTCTGGATGCAACAGAGGAATGGTTGTGAAAACAGACCAGAGGAGATATCTTAAGAACAGCAACATCTTTTTTATTCCATCTTCCTCCTCGGTGGCCTTTCCCTGCCACACCCTGCACAAACATGAAAAGAATGTATGACTGTGACTCTGGGAAGGAAACCTGTCACTTCTGCACTCCAGATTTTCTGTACAGCAGCTGAATGCTGGACATGCTCTGCAAATCAGCTTCCTGAGGACACTGTATGCACTGGGCTTGTTCTGGAGTTCTGTCTTATACATACATGAATACTGCAGCATCTGTGAAAGTCATAGGAATGCACTGCATTTCTTGAAAGCCGTCTTACAGCTTTCAAGATACATCTATTTCATGAGACAAACACAAGGCATATGAAAGCAGACACTGCTGGTTGAAACAAATAGTGTTCAAAATCACAGCTGTATTATTAAAGTTTAATAATTTCGTAGGAACCAGAAAATTCTCATTTTGATGGAATATTTTTTGTGATGGTTTGTTTTTAATCAATATAATCCAGAACACTGGAATTTATTCCATACTTTGGCCAAAGTTGAAGTAGTCTGTGAGCAAAAGTTCTGACTATGATTCTGTGAAAGTGAAGTTTCCTCCTCATATCTTGGTATCTTGGATTGTAAGAGGTAATGTTCGCAAGTTGTTTTATTGGTTTGTTCACTGTGTGTTGAATTTGGTTCTGCATTTGTTTTGGCTGAAGGGCTGCCAAGGTAGGAAGGAGCCCCCTCGTTCTGCCTGTTTCACTGAGCCATGCAGACCCCAGAGAGGGAGGTGCAGATCGTATTTTCCAGGAAGAAAGCCTGGGGGATGAGACAGTGAGGGTGGTCCTGCAGTGCAGAGACACAATTTGAGCAAACAGGGAATCTGGAGAATAAGAAGATGCTGGGAGAAGCTTGAGATGAAATGATAAAACTTAATCTGTGCAAAGAAGAATATGGAACTTTAATCCAGAAATAAAGAGACAAACTTTGAGGGGACTGGAAGGGAGCAAGGCTCAAAAGAGGAAGATACCTTAGGGGATGCAGCTGTCAGGGAAACATGAAGTGCTCTTTAAGACCAGATGTATTCTCTCACCCACAAAATCTGGGGATTTTTTTTTTAAATTATCTCTTTTTTTAATAAATAATAAAACTTGGCTTTGCTCTTGGAAAATGTTTTTAGTGCTTCTGCCCTTTTAAAAAGAGATGCAAGCAGACTTCTCTCAATTCTCTTGGGTGTTATCACAACCACAGAAAAGTTCAGCACAGTGGAAAAGCTCAGGCTGTAATTCAGCACAGCTCCATGAGCACAAGAGGTATTCACTTGACTTTCTATAAACCATTTTCCCACTTATGTTTCCCAAGAGGCACAGCATTACAGACATTATCCTGTGTGTTCGTGCCAGTGGAAAGTACAGCTGATCACAAGTTAACTTTCCTGAGCAGAAATGAAACCTAGAATAAGGCTTGAGCTAGTGTTTATCCATGTTTTGGATCAAGTAATTTTGAACCCTTGAAAATAATCCATTTATTATTTTTAAAAACCCAAAGATACCGAAATTTTGTAAGCCAAATGGCATGTAGGAAATAAAGGGATATAAAACTAGAACAAAGCCCTGAAATCCCTTATTGGATGCAGAGAACTCAAATAGATTCAAACTAGACCTTTTTTGCAGCCAAAGTGGCAGGTATTAACACAGTGGCAGAGGCTTCTCAGATAAGCAACTCAATTATATCAGGATTATCATAAGCCAGTCTTAATAAAACTAAAAATGAACTGATGTCAGCATAAACCTGACAAAAATGTCACTAAAGATCTTCCAAATTACATTTTAATTAATATTCCAGGAAGTAAAGTCAGACTAAAAAAAAGTTGTGATCAATTTTATGGAGAAATAATTGCATCTGTTCACATGTAATCATTTGAATTTATGAAACACGTAGAATAGGTTGAAAGGGTGGTGATGGGATCTGTGACTGCTGGTAGATTTTATTTACCAAGCAATGCATCTTTCATGAGTCAGCAAGCAGGTTTGGCTCCAGGACAGTGAAGCAAACTTGTTCAAATGGGCTTGAATAATTTCTTCAGAGTGCTGAGGAAGCTATGTGAGAAAATTATGGGATACCTGAAAGAAATGCAGCTACAGTGCTAAGAGGTCCATTTTTTCCTGGGAGATGGCAAAAGGAGCTGTTTCCTACTCATTCATAGGGAATGCATTTTCCAGGCTATAGAGTTGTCCTCCCCACTCCCTATTCTAGACGACAGATAAATCTGGCCACTAAATCACCAAACTGAATCAGGTTTTTATGTGGATGGAAAGCCACAAGACTAGAAACATGGAATGTGCCATATCTGTAAGACTAAGCAAGAGTTTTCAAGAGATTATAAAAAAAATGAAAGGAAAATGCACAAATCTCAGTGAAGTCACTGGAATTACTTTTTTTTAAGTACTGTAGGCCACTTTAAAAATCTTCCTGTGAGTGTTCATGACCTAAATTTCTAAAGTTAAGTATGCAAGCTGGAGAAGAGAAGTTTTAGGGATTTTTTGCAGCTTCAACCTCCTACTAGAAATGTTATCACTTAATTTAAATGGACAGAGAAATACCCTACCTTCTTTGGTCTAACTCTGACAGACCAAGTGAAGCTTACCTGGGAGCAAATGTGTGATTTACATCGTGATCTCAAAAGAAAACTTGGGATTTATTTGATTGTTCTTCTGACAGGTTAAGTACAGAAGGATAAAATAAGTGGGGCAAGCATCTTTTAAGGTGGGATTTGTATAACACCAGTGCCTGACAGTATTAAAACCTTAGCAGATGACAGTGTATTTTATCTGCACGAAGTTCTCCTTGGAAAGGAAAATGAAGGAGGATGATAAAGAAGTGCTATCCCAGAACAACTCTACTGAATTAATAAAACTAGTAGCTATGTAACCACTCCCTGTAGTTGTTCATTTAACAGATAGAGGTAATGTTTCAGAGAAGTGTGGTTGAGAATCATAACTAAACTCCTCACAGAGGTGTTAGGTACTTTTGAAAAGCAATTTTATTGTGGGGTGTCCCACAGATTGCTGTCAGCATCAAAATCCTCTTGAATCAAGTAGTCAGAGAAATCTGTATTCCCCAGGAAGACTCCAGATTAAGAGGGTTAAATGCAGGAAGATGAGAGCCATATGTCTAATTCAAGGCCTTTACTTTCCCCTTGTATTTTTTATTTATTCATTATTGGTAGAGAGATGCAAGATGGTGGAGGAAATTTTAAAAAGTAGAAAAGAACTGGTGCACGGAAAAGAGGAATTTCCAAGTGAAAAACCTGAGACATTATCATGGAATCACAGACTCAGAGAATCATTTGGACTGGAAGGGATTTTAAAGGTGATCTAGCTCACCCCCCTGCATTATGCCAACATTTTCTCCATCTCAAAACGAATGGGAGAGGCAGGGCACGCCGAACCAGTGACTTATCCATTGATTTAAATATCTACAGGGTAAATTGCCCTAGGCCTATTACTTTAAAGCAACCAAAGACTAGAATCTACATGAACTATGAAGAACTAAGAGTAAAGGAAGGTTAGGCAAATTTTTTGGAATATTTAATCTTATTTGTTCTTGCTGGGAGTTGAATCTGGAAGTGCTTAATTTCCTGATTCTTAAAGATTCATCTCTTGCTACTCTTTCTTTCCAGTAGTAAATTTGGATTTTGTTTTCTCTCAACAGGGTTTCAGGACAGAGTTTCACAGGCTAAATTTGTATTAGGGGAAATCCATATTTCTTCTTACAGTTTTATGCCATACTGCCTATATATGAATAATTCTTACATTCTTTACTCTCAGTTTGACCACTTCTGAGTCAGTTTTCTTCTTTTTTTTAAATAACTCTACCCTCATTAATTAATTTGAAAAGTGACTAAATAAGGAGTTGGTCAATGGTGTGATGAGTTTTTAATTTATTATGATAATTTATCCTGCAAACTGATTTTGCAAATCAGTTGTACTCACTACAGTTGGATGAAGCCAAGATGCTCTGATACCACTTTTAGGAAAACAATCTTAAGGAACTCATGCTCATTTTTGTGTTACAAAAATAAAATATATAAAATGTGTCACATAAAGCTTACCCATTTCTTTCTTTTTTTTTTTTTTTCACAGAATTATTTTATGCCTTTATGTCTGTGTGCATCACAAAGTCATTTGAGGGGTCATCATCATATGTGTATTTTATGGTTAACTGATGTAGATTTCTAAGTTTGCTTGTATTTTAAAAAAGCAACATTCTCTCATAGAAAACATAATAAATAAATTATAAAATAATACTAAAGCAACCATATGACACATCCTCTTCTGCTTCTCTTTAGTTTTTTCCCATCCAAAAGATTTGTCTCCTAAAGCACAGTCTTCTGACCTTTAGGAAATTAAATTAAAATGAGGAAATTCCCTCCTACCCACTTGAAGGATGAAAAATGTGCCTATAATAGGAAGTAAAACAGATTAAAATCCTCCTTAATAAGTTATCAAAACCTCCAGAATGCTTCTGACAAAATCTCCTAAATGCCTTTTCCATCACTTGGGATTCTGTGCAATTAAGGAATACTAAAATAAAAATTAAAATTTAAAATGGATTTCTTAATGGATTACAGACCAAATCCATCATTAATATATACATCAATGTTTTTGTTTTCACCACAGACTGGTCTCTCTGACATAATTTCATGATACAAAAAATCTGTCATGCCACAAAAATAAATCAAACTGCATTTTAAAAATTATTTTCACTGGTTCCTGTGATCTGTGTCCTGTCATTGCCATGAGCAGTGCTGCAGCTTCCCTTCAGGCTGGTTCTCCAGAGCACATCTGCCCTCCACCACTAAACTATTCACAGCCCTCACAAAACATGTTCATCTTTTATGCCCTTGCTTTACATGCTAAGACTGGATAAAAACAAGCTAATTAATGGGCTTGATTATCCTTGTGTGGATCCCATTTATGAGGAGCTAGATAATTTCAAAATCTATTTTTCAAAGACATTAGTACAGACAATTTTGTCACTGTAACTTTCGGCCAATACTCGTCTGGGCTGCTTGTGGTGACAGAGATAAAAGAATTCACCTAATAAACAAAAGAGGGGTCTTCAAGCTCCTCCAAGCAAATATAATAGGGGGAAAAAAAATAAAAAAAAGAAGGGAGTATTGGTGAAAAATACATTTCACATGCTAAAATAAGTGTCCACTCTTTGACTGGCAGAAAGATGACCAGATTCTGAAGTAAACCATTTCATGCCACACTCTATCATTAAAGTTCCTGCAAAAATTCAGAATTGAGACAGGAATATGCTGCTGTGTGCAAGAATGAAATCCCTCTTCTTTTGTACTGTTGAATGATACCTAAAGCCCACAGCTGAGATTATTTTTACCAGGATTAAATTATATAGGTTTGTGCTTTGAAATCAACAGGATATGGAAACAGTATTGATTGTGTGGATTCACTGCCACTTGACTTCTTTTTACTCCCAAAAAGCTGAAAGATTACCTGCAGACATATCTGTAAGACATAACCCTTCATCTGCACAGAGGGCTTCCTTAAAAGGATCAAGTGAAAAACAAACCAAAATTGTACTGCTGCCTAGAGAATTAACTAATGTGCCATGTGTGAAACTGGCTCTCCTCAAAACGAAACAATCCAAGAAGCAGAGAGCCTGAAGTATCACTCAAAAGTCACCTTGTGCCTCGTGGAAGGCAGCTTGAACAAATGCCAATAGTCTGAGTGGGATGGATACAGTTCATTCACATCCACCCTAAAAATATCATGCAACATATTGCTGAGGAAGTAGTGGGAGAAGAGCAGGCAGAAGCAGCATTCAAATCCCTGCACTGGGAACTGGTAAGAGGCTGGGAACTGGGGAGGTGATGAAAGTGGTGGAGTCACCTTCATCTGCTCCTGAGTAGATGAGCTTGGGGGCGGGTCCTGGCCCTGCACTGCTGCCACCTCCCCCTTCACAGAGGCGAGCATCACTACTGCAACTACTGGGGACCAAGGGGTGCCCTCAGGGGGACACACAGAGAGGGACAGGTGGGTGGCATTTGCTCTGAGTGTCCTCAGAAGACAAAGATTATACAACACCAACCTTGGCAACATGGTGACATTAACCTTAGCTTACAAAAATGTCGTGTAAATCTCTTAAGCACAGTATTGAGAGGGAAGAATTTTGTTGTTTTTTTTTTCCCCCAGCAGATTTGCAACAGCTGTTGTTGGCTATGCTTTGTACAAGTGTGTTTCATAAACAGGAAAACACTGGGTCCAGGAAAAGAGTCTTGGAGGATTTTTTAATTGTTTTTGTCCTCGAATAGGATTTATGATTTCACAGGTAACAATGCTGGGCTATGACTTGCACTCCCCTGCTCCTTAATTCTATCTTAAATCTAATTTATATATGGCATTACAGGGGGAAGTATTCATATACTCTTGAATATTATACTCTGCCTCCTTTGCTTGAATCTAGATCCAGAATCTCACAAAAAACCAATCATTTTCCAAAACAAGTAGTCTTACTGGAGCTAGTTGGGACTGTATCTGTATCCCTTCTGAAGCATGTATTTCACTGAAGTAATTTGACCCTTTTCTAGGTTGCAGGTTTTCTGAAGATGCTCCTGGTTGCCTATCTACAGCTTTCTCTGAAGAAGACTTCAGACCTTATGTTCAGGTGGGACCCTCCAAGTGTAAACCATGTATTTATTACATCTACTTTTCAGGAATATGTCAAGGTTGTGATGCCCAGAAGTGCAATTGAATGTGCAGCCATTTCCACACAGTGAAAAGAAATGTGTCACACAAAAAAGGACAGCACACCCACAGATCTGATTAACTGCAAGCATCCTCAGGGTGGCTGAGGTATTTGGTTTAGATGCATTTCTGTTATTTTCTTTTATGGACAAACTGGAAAAAATTACTGAACACCCCCATTTGTCTTCATCTTTCCTCTTGCTCTCTTCCAAGACATGATGTTGGGCAGGGCCCATTTGAAGTGCAAAACACAGGACAACTCGTTTGTTTGACCAGCTGGGAGGAGTTGCTCTGGCTTCCTTTGATCCTCAACTTGCCACAAGGCTTGTGAACCAGGGAATCTGCCACCAGTTCCTTATAATCATTCTCTCTTCCATAATTACTGAGCATCCTCAAAATGCCTTTATTTGACTCTTTCATTACTTTTTATTACTAAAAATTACTGTAGATCTTTCATATCTGTTGTGGGTTGCTTGTCTTGGCTCTCTGTTTAATCCCCACATTCCTTTTTGGATAAATCAGATACCAGACAGATATATTAAGCAGAGTTTTTTTATTAGAAAAATGCTTTTGACTTCTTGAATTGTGTTTCTTTTGCAGCTCTGATAAGGAAAAACACCCGCAGTGTGGTGAGAATGTGGGAAAAGCTTCATCATCTGCTATTTCTCACTCCTTTGCTGCATTTAAATTATGTAAGAGTCTGCTTCCACCTCAGTCTACTGCACCCCGCTTAGCAGCCTGCATGACTCTGCAGTTAATTCTTGCAGCTACTCTAATTCCCTCTTAAAATTTTTGGCAGCTCATGCTGCTGAAAAGGGTATATCTGGAAATTGCCTTTTCTGCAGTTTCACAGTATCTGTGATTATCCAATTTAAGCCCGAGGATCATACTCGAATTGAATTTCCATACCTGATTACTAGCTCCTGTCTGCACTTCCATTTCTTGTGGGCTCTTCATGAAGCAGCAAATTTTGGATACAAAATTCTGAAAAGAGATTACTGAGGAATAGCTAAACTCAAATCAACAAAAGCACTGAGAGAAAACTGGACACGAATATTCACACCAAGTCTCATAAGGTAAAAATTTCTCATACAGTTCAATATCTTCTTCAGGAAGAGATTTGAATCTCGGGGTCAAATTTTCTAGGTAACTTCTCTCACAAATAATGTCAGGATAAGGTTTATCAAATCAGTTTTTGAGGCACTGTATGTGCAGAAGCACATGCTGCTTTTCTTCAGAAGGCAAAGAAACTTCCAAAATCACCCCAATTAAATCAAAGAGTTTCCCGAAGTTCAAAATAAAAAAAGACTGAATTTTAGATTATGTGAATTGCACATCCTCCTTTTTTAGTGATTGCCACAAGGTATTAACAAATAGTTAGACATTTCCAGTTTGATACTCAACACAATTTAAGGAAAAAGTTTGAATGTTGAAGATGTTTCCCGTATGGGAAGGCAAAATAAGGCAGCTTTTCTTGTGCTACTTCAAACTGGTTTGTCCTTTCCTAATAGAATCCTGCATTTGCTATTGCAAGTTTTCAACAGCATGTTATATTTACTGTCCTGGTAGTTGAGACAACTTCACAACAGTGAAGGATTGGTACCTTTTTGTCTTGCTTTTTTAATTTGCAAAGACTTTCCAGTCCTGCTGAAATGCAGCAAAAGACTTTTATTCCTTTAGGACCATAAGGATTAATTATTATTATTTATTAATTATTATTAATTATTATTATCTTCTCTGGAAGTACCCAGCTCGTGGTTCAAGACTAAAGTTAGTTGCGACAATTTCTCCTTGATCTGGAATCATGATGAGGTATAAGAAAAAGAGATCCTAAAATAATAACCAGCTTCTTTATTTCTTAACCCCAATCTTGCCTGAGATTCCATGTTCAAGCAGAAGGAAAAGAACCATTTCTGGCAAATTCTTGCACCAGCTGTGAAGAAGAAAGAATTTATTAGGAATCATATACTCTTTTCTTGAAGGCTGCTGCACATCTTGCAATGTGCCAAGCAGCTTCAGTTCCCATAGAAACTCGCTGGGATCAAAGGACACCCAGCACCTCGCTGCGCAGACTGCTGGCTGCCGACCAGGCTGGATGTGAATGTGCAGGTGTGCTACTCCACAGACTGCTTCCAGGAGAGCTGCAAGTTTTCCTTTACACAGACAAGACTGAGGACTTTCCAAGGACACAGTGGTTTAAGACTTTTGAAATCTGTCGGGCTGAAATAGCCTCTCAGATGCATGTTCAGCTCACAATAGAATGATAAAGGAGCAGTGCTGTTAGTGTGGATGCCTTTGCTGCACCTGTTAAAAGGAGCTCTCTCTTTTTGGAGAAGGTTTTTTTTTGCGGCAGTGTTTTACATACTGGCCACGAAGAACACTGCACCAATCTGCAGAGCTATCAGAATCACAGGGAATATTTTAGCACTGTGAAGCCAGCAACAATAGTAGTGGGATGCAGGCTTCATTCAATCCTCTGTAGCCTCATTTCCCATATCACACTGTTACAGAATAAAAGACACAGAGTTTAAAATCAAACAGAAAACCACCCCCAATCTCTAATCCCCATTTAGGAAGTATATCACAAATTATTCTAGCAATTTTGCCATACAAGGCCAAACAGAAAGTGGCTCACAGAGTCCAGCTATCCATCACATATTTATGCACACAGATGCACATATTCTTGCTGTTCTATTTGTTCTTTAATTGCTGTGGTGTAAGTCATCCAATCCATATTCATGCCCTCTAGTGAGTCTTTTCAATGTGATTTTTGAGGATGCTAGACACCAGTAACTCCCAGCCATTCCAGTAGAACTGTAGGCACTTTATAGCCCTTTCTGTGATATTGTGATATTTTTCTGATAATATCTAGGCAGCTGCAGTACGGAGGCTCACAGCAGAATAAGTCACTATATAAACGAGGAGAAATAAGCTTCAGAATGGGAAATTCATTCTACTGTGAAACTGATATTAAAACCAGTGAGGAAACTTGTACAATAGAATAAAACTAAACCAAACAATAATAGAACCAAACAACTCCCTCCAAAAACAACAACAAAACAATCCAAAAGGAAAAAACTCCATCGAAAACCCCACCAAAACACCTCCTCATCCCCATTTCTTCTCATTGAATACAAAAGGTATCCAAGGGGTCAACAAAGCTGTAGGTGAGTACCTACTGGTTTTCTGAGACTACATGAACCCCACTTCACAGCTGTCTGAGACAGGGCATCCAAAGCCAGCTGACACTCCATAGCATACACACCCGTGTCTGTTATTGCTGTGACACATTTAGGTGACCCGTGGGTGTGCTCCTCAGCAGGAGCTGCTGCTGCTGAATAAGCCATGGGATTCCCGGGGGAGGCAGCTCCTCCATCCAGCGGCTGCCGCAATCGCTGCCTCAGCAGCCGCTGCTCGCAGGCAGGAAGGTGTTTGTTCTCTTACAGGCATTCTGCCCTGCAGCAAAAGCAGAGAGCTGCTCTGTCCTGGGGAATATTTGCTCCATTTCCTGCTGTATGAGGTAACAGGACCCAAATCTCACTCAGTTCTGCTAACGGGAGGAAGATGCTCTTTACGTGGGGCAGCTTGTCTCTTTGTGAGGCAGGGGTTTCCTGTCTCCTGCAGGTCTCACATTCTCCTTGCTTTTCTTCCCCTGCTTTGAGTGCTGTTTGTCTGCCTTGGCAGACCTTACACTGCTAGCAAGGGCACTCTGATTTTTCATATAATACAGCCATGGAATAATTTAGGTTGAAAAGAACCCTCAAGGGTTACCTGTTCCAACCCACTGCTGAAAGAAGAATTGACTAGATCATTTTCTTCAAGCCTCTATTTCACTGAGTGCTGAACATTTCCCAGGGTGGTTCTTTCCACACACTCTCTTGGGGTTCACAATTTGACCCCTTTCAAGGTAAAAATATTTTTCCTTTTGTCTAACAGAAAATAATGTGTCTTTGTGTCCTCCCAGCATGTAGCTGCAGAGAGGACTGAGGACTCTCCTGAGCCATCTCTTCTCCAGGGAGAACTGACCCAGCTTTTCAGCCTCTCCCTGTACATCATGTGCTCTGTCCCGCTCCCTGGTCTGCCTGGTGGCCTCCACTGCACTCATTGCAGTATATCAGTATCTTCTTTATACTGGAGAGGCTAAATCTAACTTCAGCACTCCAAATCTGCCTCAGCACTGCCAAATAGAGAGGGGAAAGCTGACCTTCCTGGACCTACTGGCTGTGGGATTTTTTATTTTGGTGTGTAATTGAAAGCCAAGTCACTCTTCTTTACCAAAAAAATGTGTCCTTTATAGCTTCAAGACAATGATAAAGCAGAGACAGCTTTCACTTCCAGTGCTCAGATTGTTTTCAGCTTCAGTACCAGGGATTTCACACCTTGGTGGTAATCACAGAATGGCAGAATGTGCTCAGTTGGAGGAAACCCAGAAGGATCATTGAATCCAGCTCCTGGCCCTGCACAACATCATCCCCAAGAGCCATGCCATGTGCTCAACAGATTTTTCTGATTCGTTCCTCTGCCTATGCTGTCACACATCCAGCTTTCACAGAGCTATCTTCCCTTTATTCTTTGTGTCTTACCCCCTTCCTTCTTGAGTATCCCTAAATTGTTAGTTCCCTGAATCATGCAGCACCCCAGCCCCCCAATAAATAAATAAATACAGTGGAATAGCTGTATTGTAAATCAAGGTTTTATGAGATTTCTCTCATTTTCTCATATTGGGTTTCATGAATAAAATTCAATTTTAATTAAAAATTTTTCTGCAGTTTCCTTTGTTCTAGACTTGAGGGTAGATTTGAGCTTCTTACTGAAATAAATTTAAGTAAACTGCCTTTGTAATCATTGACGCCCTACCCCACTGACAGCCTTTCATAAAACATCTTTTTCATTCTTCTTGATATCATCTCAGCCATCAAGTAAGGACACACTTTATAAGTATGCATTTAATTTTTTAAAAAACATAGAAACCTATGAGAGTTTAGCAACATAGGCATGATGACTTTTGTGATTTAGTCCCAGGAACAAAGAATGATCTCCTGTGTCACCTAAATAGAAGGACAGAAGCAGCAGTGAGTCCTCAAAGAGAAGGAAATACATTATAATCCAAGTGGCAACAAGAATAAATTTTCTAGGACTTTTCCCTGCCTCAAAATAGCCAACCAAATAATCACACAGAAAACAAAGTCGGTTTACAGTGAAACTGTGATAAAATGGTTTTATTTATAGGGCAGCTCACTCTGAATGTGTTTCCACTAATTCTACAATCAGCCTTTGTATTTGTCCTCAACTCCCTTATAAGAAAAATCCTCCAACTCTGCTGTTTCACCTGCTGGTACTGTTTGTCTTTTCCCCTTAAATGAGTAAGTTTCCAAGACTCTTATAAGAGCTTCCCTCCCCTTTTCCATTTCAGATTATTTCAATGATGAGTCAAAGGGTCTTTTCTGAGTTCATCATTCCCAACTGAGAGCAGAATTTGCCTGACAGAAATTGTGATTTTTGAGTAATTATTATAATTTTCGGGTCACATTTCATAATCAGCTATTTAAATGATCTTCAGTTTTGCTACCACCTTTGAATTTTTACTTCTTATTATCATAAAACCGTGGGATAGTTTGGGCTAGAAGGGATGTTTAAAGGTCACCAACCCACTCTGCAATGAGCAGGGACATCTCCAACTAGATCACATTACTCAGAGCCCAACATGGCCCGGAATGTTCTCAGAAATGGAGCATCTACCACCTCTCTGAGCTATCTGTTTCAGCCTTTCACCATCCCCACTGCACAAAATTTCTTCCTTCTATCTCATCTGAATCTAACCTCTCTTAGTTTAACACCATTACCTGTTCTATGGTCAAAAATTGGATTTGTATACATTGATTCATAGTTCAAAAAGAAACTTAGGAGAAGGTAGCTGGTAGAAGACAAAGAAAAAAACTTATTTATGGAAAATAATATGCAACAATTCTTACCTAGCAACATGGTCTGTTCACTCTGTTCTGAAGACTGTCACATATATGAAATATATAAAGAAATTTACACGAGATCCATTCCCTTACAGGAAAAAAAAAAAGGGGGGGGGGGGGGGCGGGAGGAACGTAAATC
>JAOTQP010001546.1:100496123-100511089 GCA_026413545.1 Cichladusa arquata
AATTTCTTCTTGTACCTTTTTAAGTTTTGAGCCTGCCTTGTCTCTACTCCTGGGTCCTATCTCTAAAAGAAATTAAAATTGGCAAAACCCAAGTTACACCGTGACAGGTTCTTAGAGGGATTCTCATCGGGCAGTAGGAGTTAAGTGATTCAAGTTAGGTGAGAAAAGCCATATCCAAAGTGATACAGAACAAGAGGATATTTCAGTGCGATCTTGAGGCCTATAACATCATTAAAAACAGAAGATGTTACTGTAACAGAATGCCTGCATTATATTTTATGGATTTAAATTATTAATACTTATGCATGTGGAAAATTATGTGTTTTAAAAATTTATGTAATACAGCTTAAGTTTAATCTACAAGGATAGAATTTCAAAACCAACTTTTCCACAACACTGGGTTTTGGATTAAAATAATAAATCGTCGGAAGGCAAACATTGCACTGAAGATTCCCTCTTCATTTCCATTAGGTGTAAATTTCTGTGGTCTTCCTTGTATCCTTGTTTACTCTCTGCAAATATTCAGTTGTCATGAAAATGAGCAGGATTTTCAAATTTCCACAGTCAAAATCTGTTTTTATGCATGGAATAGCATTAAAAAAATAGCATATGCCCAGTGATTTTTGGAAAGTGAAGATTGCCTGAGTCTGAGATCTAAAGGATGTAAAGTGGACACACAATCCATCCTCTTGAACTTTGAGGTAGGTCTGAAGAGCAGATCTCTGGTGATGGTCATCAATTCATCCGCTACCCAGTATATCAGACAGACAATCAAAGTTAAGCATAACATCCTAGATCCCAATTTGGGATCCAAGACTCTCCAAAATTTTCCAGCATTTCTGATTTGGAGGATGAGATTCGGAGGATGAAGTTGTTTCTCTCCATGGAAAAATATCATGTTCTGTATTAAAAAAAAAAAAAAAAAAAAGAGAGAGAGAGAAGGAAAATAAAGCGATTAACAAAACTCCAACAAGGGCCTTAGCAGAACAAATCCAGCATCAAAGCTCTAGACATGTTTGATGCCAGTGGCTTATCTTCCACACTAGTTTATTAATTTTGAATGCTGTGCGTGTTATACAATGATTTGTTCTGTGGGGAAACTATCAAAGCTTAGACACAGAGATCAAAGGAAGTCTTTAATGTAAAGGATCATGAGCAATGTGCTGTTTCTCTGAATGTTTATGTCTGGCTCTCCAGTTTGCAATGACATTAATGTAAAGGATTCTTTAATGTAAAATACTCTTTAAGGTACAAAGATATATTTTCTTCAGGTTACCTCCTATGTCAAGTTCTTGTTGTGCCATTATTAAGAGCTCATCTTAAAAGGAAAAGCAAAGAAGTAATTTTTACAGGTAACTGATATCATGCTTCTTTAAAGCTTTGATATCTCCAAAACATGATCATTTCCTCCAGTACTGCATATCTCAAGCCACTTCACTTTCAGACAAAAGTTTTAAGCAGATACATTATGTCATGACTTTATAGGTCTATTCTTGTAGGTTTTTTATTTAACAGAAAAGAAATGGAAATTACTGAAAACATGAAATTTTATTCTGAAATTATCACTTTACCACCATAGAAAGCTTGCAGTAATTAATACATTGTTGTAAAATGTTCTAGATTCAAAAAATTCCATTTCCTGGCCATATGTAGTCATCTCCTTGGAGAGAAAAAAAGAATACTCACATTTATTTTGAATATATGTTACTTAAAATAAGCAAAATGCTAATTTAAGGGGATTGTTTGATACCGCAAGATAAATGTGCATTCAATCTTACAGAGATTGTAGTTATGTAGAGGACTGCAAAAGATCTAACTCAGTCTAACATGCTATTATCTGGCTGTTTTCTAAACTTCTGGGTATGCAGGAAAGAAAACAAACATTGCTTTCAGTACAAAAAGTGTCTTGTAAGTCCACACTGGGGCTTTCTTTTTCCTCTTGGAGCTTTCTTCTGGCTCAAATGGTACAATTAAGCACCCAAGTTAAACAGCTAAACGTTGTCCTTGGAAATAGATCATGAAAAATAAATAAAAATATGTGCTCCCCTCTGAATATTTTGGATCTTTTGCCTCCACTTTAGCTCAGCTTGGTTTAGTTTCCTGATGTGTGTAATGGCATGCAGCAGTGCTGAGAGCTCTCTCCAGACCTGCACTGCAGCACAGCTCGTGGTTTGTGAGAGTTGAGAGCTGTGCTGAGCACAGGTTGGCTCCCCCACCAAAGCTTCATGATAAAATAATTCATCACTTCTTTAGGGCTTCTCCTTTTTGATGAGGGTGAATGAACTGGTGTCTGTCAATAAGAAATACAAAATCCCTGTCATATCTCACTGTGTTTTTACTATTCATGCCTGGATCTTATTCCTGCCTGCCAGGTTTAATGTAGTTTATTTCAATCAGGCAGATACAATCCAGTATTACAGAATTTTAGACTAAAGGTGCCTGCCCTCTTTAAAATATTGATGAATAATCTTCACTTTAATTTTTATATGCATTAATTTTTTTCACTATATATAAACGTATTTTCAAAGAAGGCAAAAGCAAGGAAGTGAGGACATACGGTCTCACTCCCAGATCTGCTACTATAGTGATCTTTCCATACTTTCTTTCTTCATTTTTTGCCCTACAAATAAGTATCCTGTGTAAAGACCTACGATAACTAAAAACAGTAGTTACCATCTACAATAGACATCCCACCTGCATTCTAGACTTTTTGACTAAAATGAATGACTAAAATTAAACTAATAGTCTTCTCCCCATCATCCCTCCTTCCCAGACTCAACTTCCCTCCTGATTCTTCTGCCTCTTTCCCTCTAAGCAGATCAAATGGCTGGGGAATAGGGGTTGTGTTTAGTCTAACACTTCATGTGCTGCTCCTTCCTCCTCACACTTTTCTTCCATTCCATCAGCGGGTGCCCTCCATGGCCCCCAGTCCTTTGCAAACTACTCCAATGAGGGTGCTTCCCACGGGCTTCAGTTCTTCAATGCTCCAGCGTGGAGCATTTCCATGGGTTACAATCCATTAGGAACAGGCTGCTCCAGTGTGGGTTCCCAAAGTCCACAGGTTTTGCCAGAAAACCTGTTCCTGTGTAGGCTCCTATCCACAGCCCACAGCTGTGCCAGGAGCCTGCTCCTGCATGGGCTCTCCAAGGGTGCAGCTTCCATCAGGGCACATTCCCTTTCTCCAGGGTGATGTCCTCCAGGGATTCTCCAGGGTGATGTGCTCCAGGGATGCTCCAGGGTGACGTCCTCCAGGGATTCTCCAGGGATACTCCAGGGTGATATCCTCCAGGGATTCTCCAGGGTGATATCCTCCAGGGATACTCCAGGGTGATGTGCTCCAGGGATATTCCAGGGTGATGTGCTCCAGGGATACTCCAGGGTTATGTGCTCCAGGGATATTCCAGGGTGATGTGCTCCAGGGATGCTCCACGGTGATGTGCTCCAGGATGCTCCAGGGTTATGTGCTCCAGGGATTCTCCAGGGATACTCCAGGGTGATATCCTCCAGGGATGCTCCAGGGTGATATCCTCCAGGGATGCTCCAGGGTGATGTGCTCCAGGGATACTCCAGGGTGATATCCTCCAGGGATACTCCAGGGTGATGTCCTCCAGGGATACTCCAGGGTGATATCCTCCAGGGATGCTCCAGGGTGATATCCTCCAGGGATGTTTCAGTGCTCCACTGTGGCTCCCCATGAAAGGACCCAGCTGGAACTGACTGTCTCTGACAAAGGGTGTCTCCCCAGCCCCTTCCTCTGCTCCCAAAACCTTGCCCTGTCAGCCCAACACAGGTTTACTGGGAATAGGCAGATTCTGAAGCACAGAAAACCCTCAGAGTCTCAGACCAGTGCTTTAACACAAACCCAGAAAATATTTTTGTGTGTTTTGAGTGACTCCAACGTGGGACTAAAAGAGATGAATTTATCCTGTGCTTTAAAAGCTACTCAGTTGTGCCATACATTTACACTGTAGGTATATGTAGCTATAGGTAAACACAACTAAATTATTATGAGTTTGAAACTTGTTACAGGCGTCAATAAACACATCTTAGGGCACAGCTATTCTTTGCAGATAAGTAAAGTGTTTGTGCCTTGACTAGCAATAGAGAACAAATGACTTCTTCAGATGTAGACCTCCAGTTAGAAATATTAACTACTATGTTTAAATCATCTTGATAGCCACTAGTGTAGGGGATAATCATGTACTTCTGGATATGGGAAGGCCTATTTGGGACTTGGATTACTTATATAAATGCTTCTAAAATGAGCAAGAAACCTGAAATATTTCTGAAATATACTTTATATAAATGTTTCTGAAATGCACAGATACTCAGCTGTAATTTCCCTTTAAAATCGTGACAGAAGGAATTTTCTTTGGTTAAGGTTTGATTGGCAGCTGTATACAAATGTATGAAATTGCCAGAAAGATTGTTTTCTGTAAGAAACTGCTGCTCATATTACAGCGCCAGTCAATTTTGAGCAGGCAGAGCTAACATAAATGCTCTCTTCCACAGAGTCAGCACTTTCAGGAAGAGACCTTCCAAAGTGTAAGCAAAACACTTATCCTGTATGAGTAGAAATCTCCCAACAAGATATTTATGCTTTTCCTTGGTTCAACACTATCCCAAAGTGTTAATATTATGGATGTTTCTCTTTAGTTCCTGAGAATGCCAAGATCTAAAGCACGATTTCAATTTATTTTCACACTTCTTCAGCAAGTACAAGATTTGTGTGGAATCAATGTCCTTTGCTGTAAAATGGTTCAGCTTCTCCCAGTGGAGCAGGAAGACGTATGGGGACTCATTGAGTATGTTTTCTTTTGGGAGATTTGCAAAGCCATGGAGATTGTTTTCACTAGTTGTTTTCAGTTTGTCTTTGCTGGAGCTCTCAAATATACCAGAGAAAAGGCAATTAGAGCTGTGAAGCTCTGGTGAGTTGTATCTGTCTTTTGTTTAATCAAACAAGTGAATTTCTACAGTTCAGATAGAACAACTGTATTGGAAAACAATCCCTCTGGCTACTTAATTTCCTGTCACACCTGCCAGCTCCTGACACTTTGCCCTGTCCAGATTGTCCAACGGTTATTCAAAAAATGAGACTTAATTCGCTTTCCCAGATATGATATGTCATTTCTGTGAGGCATCTTGTACCTCTGACATTTCAATTAGAGGGATGAAACATCAACATCCGACCTTTACTCTGGAAAAATGGAAAACTCTCAGACTCTCGTGTTCTGTTTTTTCTCCTTAGCAATTCCACATAAAATATAATATTCACAGACATTTCTAGAAGCAAGAGTAACACCATAAATGGAATTTCACAGCTCAAGCTTTACAGTCTTTGTTTTCAAGGTGACCTAGGCTATCTGGAACAGTTTATTGGGCCTGATACAAAACCCACAAGAGGTGCCTGACTTATGAAGGTAGTGGGAGGACAGGAAGCTATCTATCCTAGACAAACTTGGCTAATGATAAAATAGAAATTCTCACTATTGAGCAGCTACAGGCCAGTGATATCTTTTTTTACCCTATTATCAGATTTTGTTTGCCCTCTCCAGCCATCAAAACATTTAGTCTCCACTGGTCTATTCCACATATATTGTCCTCACAAAGAGAGAGTCCCTAACTGAGTTTCTGAAGGTGCCCAGAATAAATAATACACAGAGCTAACATTTGCTGAAGGTGGAGCAAGAACAGAACTCCCCAGCTGCTGCTCTGAGCTCCAGGAGGGCTTGATTCCTAACGAGAACAAGGGGTGGAAAATTTCCAGTGCCAGCACCTGAGGAAAATGCCTGCATTGAATATGGCACATTGCAAAGGACATGAGCAAAGGACAGTTTTGGAAGCACCTATAAGACAAAACATCCACTCACAATTAGATACTGGTTTGTTACTGTAACTTTAAAAACATTACTTGTCACTGGTAATGTTAAAAAAACTTCCAGTACCAAATAATATCTGCATTTTGAGGATTCACAAGTAAAATTTCTAACTGAAATGTGAATGAAATAGAAAAATTTCCATCTCTCTAAAATAAGGCATCAGAATTTCAGATATGTTTGGTGCATTAGGCTGATTTTTAAAATTAAATAGTAACTCACAGAGATGAAAGCCCAGCTAATTCCAGTGAAACATGTCAGTCATATCATTCTGCCTACCATGCACAATAAAAGAGAAATATTTATTGTCATACTTATCTTTTAGATATTGAAAATTTTTTTCTTGGTGATAGCATCCTTTGGATGCTAAAAATCTTTACAGTTTGAGAAACTGGACATATTTCCTTCAAGCACCAGCAGGTCTCCCTGTTACACTCCTCATTTAATTTACCTGTTATTATGCCATGCATCTACTGGGTTACCTTGGATGATCTTCTTTGCATATTTGCACACTGCAGTCCCAAAACAGATGAAGATGTATAGTGGCTTGTATGTAAAGCAGACAAAACATAGCAGGCAGGGATCATTTATGAAATCCAATTTTACAGCACTGCTTAATGTTTGGATGCTGCCTGACTCTGTGCTGCTCATTGCAGTCTGCTGTTTTTCATGAAGTATTTGCTTAGGATCTGCAATGCAGTCAGAGTCATTTTCACTTGACTGCAATTTTCTTGACATTTGTTTTAAATCCCAACACGTTTCTCTCCACATGTATGGAGAAAATGTTTCCAACATTCTCTCGAGAGTACAATTTAGAGGTATTAATTGTTAATAAAAAATGTATCTAGGGATATTTAAAAACTTGGTAAATGGATGTAAATGGATCAGATAATCAATTTTGGCAGAAAGAATGCACCAAAAACACAGAGCAGTTTTGAGATTCATATTATTCATATCATGCTCTCAAATGAACCATTGTTATGAGCTTTCTGATAGCAGAGCATGCAAAGTAGTTCTTGCCCTCAAATGATGTGAAGTTGTTATATCAGTGTGGAAACCCCACCAGTCTGTTGTACTGTCTAAATGTAAATGATTTACAAACATAAATGATGAAAGTGTCTCTGTTTTGTAAATTTATGGAATATGCTGACTCAGATTAAAATAGCACTATGCTAAAATATGATAGATTGTTTATTTCCTGAGAATGTAATCTTTTCCATTGCTTTCGAAAAAAATAAAAACAGAAGCCCATGCATTTGTTCCAACTTGTTCATACCCTAAGCGCTAAACATTAAAAACAAGATACCAGAATGAAGTAATTCAATGAAGCAATTATCTCTGTTTACATACATCAAATGAAGCCTCTAGAGTGCTTTAAGCTTGCAATCCAGTTGAGGATTCAATGACATTCAGCAGAATAATGTGCTGGAGTAGAGACACAATTTTGCACCTAGGGGAGGCGTTAGAAGAGCAGTTAATTTAAGATGCCTCTCAACAAATCTTTTTTTCACTTTTCACAGATGCTCAACTGCCCACTAAATAGTGTGATTCTTTTGGCTACAGGACATTTAAACAAAATTAGTGTCATATTCTACCACCATGATGTGAGTGTAGCAAGTACAGAGGTTAGTGGGGGGGTCAGTCCACCTTCTGCAATCAACCAACCTGGATGAAGCAGTGAACCAAAAATAGGTATCTGAATTAGGAGGGTGATTCAAAGTGAATTACCTAAATGACCACTTGAGTTTGCAGCACAGTCCTTGGAGAAACTTTGGTTTCAGACTGGTAATCTTAAACTTTGGGGACAGTACTTAAATCCTGATGACGAGATATACAGCAATGTGCCACGTCACTTCCTCTCTTTAAAGAGAAAAAGAAAGGGCCACAAAACAATTTGCCTCCTTCCACTGAGGTTTCAGTGTCAGGTCCTCTTCAAAAAGCACATGCATGCACAGATAGGGAGCAGCAGAACAGCTTGTGAAAGAGCTCAAGGGCAACTGCACTCATCTGCTATGGATCAAACATATCTGCAATCAAAACAAATTCAAATCCCTGCTCATCTATCCTTCAAAGCCTGTTATGCAGAGGTGGAAGGGACAGGAAAGCTGCTCTTCATCTCTAAGCCTAAGGGATTCTGCAACCAGAAATGCAACAGTCACAGCACAGAAGAAAAGCAAGTAAGAAACTGTGGACACAGACTAGTAGGTAGGGCAATGAGCCAGAAAGGAGAGAATACGAACATTTTTTAAGGAAATCAATTTTTTTTATTGATTTTGTTTTGCCTATGTACTTCCCAATAGAAGTTATTGCAATAAAATTCCTTAATTTTTTGCCACAAAACCTAGCATCACTTCTAAATAGGACACTGTACCTTTCAGTAGGGATTTGTCAGTGTATCTTCTTTTATACATTTCACACTGAAGGATTACACTTGTTTTCTGCAAATGTGACATATTATTGTGCAAAAGGGTGAATGAACAGATGGGGGAATAATACATGGAAAAGTAGAGAGGATTCCTTTAGAGACAAGAGATCTTGAGGGATTATTTGTGGAGTTAATTTGTTTTCTGCAGTAAAGGATGATGATTAAGCAGGATTGGCAGATAATGAGAATTAGAGTATTAGAGATTTAGTTCACTTGAAACCAAGTGGAAATTAAATTTAAAACTGAATTTAAAATTACATTATGAGGTGAAAATTGAAAGAATATTTGGTACTGTATCACCCAACCCCTATTTTTTCATCCATATCAATCTACTATATGTTTGAGATATAAAATTTGAGTGTATTACATAACGCTTCTCCTCACCTCATATTGAGTCTAATTATTTCTTAAATTTATTTTTTAAATATGTAAATATGACAAACTCAAGTGGACATATAAAAAGAGTGTTGCACTGTTCAAAGCAGGCAAAAAATGTGTTGTTTGTTCTATATATGAAAGAAATTCTTTATTTCTTCACTGTATTTCCAAAATATTCATAGGAAAAAGTACTTTAATGTGGGATATTTGTATATACATATGATCCTGAAGGCAAGATAAAACAAAAAAATATAATTTCAGTGTTTCTAATTCACCATAAAGACAAAAAAATGTAGGAAGGGCTACAATTGCTCCAAAATACTATTGGGCCAATGACAGCAGCAATTGAATAGCAAATTGTATAAAAATTGCTAAAAGGTGGACAAAGAAAATATTGTAACAGGTGAAATACCAAAAGAAACAATGTAGAGGTATGAAATATGCAACACGTTTTTTCTTTTTTTAGTGACTTAAAAAATATTTGCAACATGACCTGATAGCCCAATTTTAATTAAAAAATTAAATACAGAAGTCAATTTTCTGAAGTCAAAAAAATCTACTAATGTGCAGAATCCTGCACAAGTAAGCATGTGGAGAGCTTTGGAAAGTCAAACATCATTACATAGATCTTCACTAACTTAATCTCAAACAAAAAAAGTGGCAACAGTTTTATCCTCTAAGTTGAGTATTCTGTAAAACATATAAATGTGAAGTAACAAGACGAGAAATAAAATGGGAAGAGAACAGATTTGTCAGCTAAAAAAAAAAATCTTTATTTCTTTAAATCTCAGAAGCAATATTCAATGAAATTATGGAAACTTTCAAGACTCAATATACAGCCTAGACAATTATGGCAGGGAAAGAATTGTGCAGGAAATAGTAGTAGCCAAAATAATAGAAATAACAGAACATCTAGAAAAGCATCTTGTTTCTGGCACTGGACAAGTAGCAGATGCTGAGAAGGATTACAACCAAGAAAGCACCACATGAGACTTCCTTGCACATTCTCTCATCATGCAGCAGGCTGTGGCTCAAGAGCTGTCCAGTCCTCAGTTACTCCATTCCTATTTGATGCCTTCTCATGTCCTTTTCCTCTACAATTTATAAACATGGTTTGAACCTATATTAAGCTTTAAACTTCTGCACATCAAAGGGAAGTCTTGCAATGGAAGAATGTCTGTGAGAAGTTTCTCTTTCTGCTTGAGTATCAGATTCTTTCTTGGCTATCTCCTTCTAGCTGAAGTGTCCTGATCCACTTAGTGTTGGGTAAGAACCATCCTCACTTTTGATGCTCCATTTCATCATTCCAGTTGGGTTGAGCTTTCTCTCAGCAGTAGGCATCATACCTGCCTCCAAAGGCAGGTGCACCACGGAATTATTCACCACTGCTGGGACACTTTCTGATGTGCTGTCTAATTCTTTCCTCTTAATTCATGGTTTCACATTATTTTTGACTATTGTTGAGTATTGAGATGATTTTTCTGTGCAATGATGATTTCTGACTCAGAACTCATTTCTGCAAATACAAAAACCCAAAAAAGTGCTTTTATTTTTCCTGGGTGACTTATTACATTTGAGTTTTGTCAGCAATCTATTGCCCACTGAATCAATATTGCAAACGTTTGCAGTTCTCCAGCATTAACCATCAGTTTTATTATCCCAGTTAACCAAGTCTCATAAGAAAAATTTTTCACCTCATGTCTAATATTCATAAATATGTTGAACAGCAGAGATCAGAGGTCAGACTTCCAGGGAATCTGGGAGCTACTTACCTGCACAGAAAACACTTTGGAAGCCTGTTAAAAATTGAGACTTTTCAGATTATTATGATTTTTTGAACACACTGGTAAGAGATAAGAAGTTAACCATCTAGTCTCAGAATCATCTTTGAGGGAACAATTTACTTCCTTCAAAGAGAAGTGCCTGAGTTGTCTCCAGTCATCTCTACAGATCCAAAGGAGGTTCTGACCTTCTTTACTGACTTCAGAGAACCTGGATGCTTATCCTGGATCAGAAGTTATAATGCAATGAAAGCAATTAATTTCTTTAGTCAGCCACACATAGACAGTAATTCTAAATTCCAGAAAACAATTAAGCATATGCTATTGCAAAGTAGGAGATCAGAAGAAACTTTAATTAAAAAAAAAACCAACAAAAAACCCCAAAAACAAACCCAAAAAAACCCAACAACAATAACAAAACACTAGACTTAAAAAAATCTCTTTCTACCAGGTATGGAGAACTGAGAAAGTTGTTTGAGGGTTTTTTACTACTTACAACTGAATGCACACTGTGTAAATGAAAATTAAATTATTGCAGATATGAATGATGTAATACAGATTTCCAACAGCTTTCTTGCTAACAGATATATTATTATTATAGAGGTGTTTTGGAATAAAATGAGGAAACAAAACAGCCAACTCATAAAATATCCCAATGAAAACCAGAAAGTCTAATAGTTATTATATAATTATACTGTTTCTCAATATATTAGTTTACACCTGCAGTTTTTCCCCAAGGAAGGAAGTATGGATTAAGTTCATATTAGGTGCAGATGTAGCTGTATTTCAGATCCCTATTCCTGGTTATTTAGATAACGTCTGTCTGGATGAGGCAAAACCTTGCTTTGACACTTCAAGCTGCATATGGATCTTTATCAGATCACCAGAGCAAAATACGAAATGAAATCCAGGGAGCAGGAATCTCTTCTCTGCCCAAGTGTCCAAATTCCCTGTCTGCATCTTGCTTCCCTGTGCATCATCCACCAGGGAGCAGTTTGGGATGCTTCAGAGCCATTGTTATTTTGTTTCTCTTATCTGTCCCTGCATCTAAATTCTTGGTAACTCCACCTCACATAACCTTCATTAAGCTGAAAGATTTTTTTGCTAAGCATTAATATTTCCAGAGAGGAAATATGGGGAAAAAAAATGTAAGCAAAAAGCACAAACTCCATAAAATATGAAAGAGTTTCTGCAGGAGTGAAACATGGAAATCAGTGTGGTCGTTCTACCTGCCCTTTGTTTATTTTTTGTACTTTCCATCACTTGCAGCATCTGAGTATAACATATTTTTTCCATATTAGCCCTCTTCAGAGCAGCACTAGAACAGATCATTATTCAAAAATGTGTGGAGCCATGACCTTATCTTTTGAAAAGACTAGGAAACCAACACTCATAAAGTAAGTCAGGTTTGTTTGAAATTACTGGCTATGTGTCAGAATTTATTCCAAAAGCTGGGGGTTTTAAACTGAATTTGGGGACTTATTTTGGATGAGAAGATCACATTGAAGGAAAATTTCTCACTGGCTGCACTGGTCTTTACTGTTCTGGCTCAACAAAACTTGGAGGTGAGTTGAAGTCTCTATAAAACATGCTGACTCCTATTCCTGTATATTTATTAAAAACAATCTCTTGCTGCTGAATTTCAGTGAAAACTAAGATAAAAAAGATGAAAACAAACTGATTAGGATGAGAACACTTTAGTGCATTCTGCATAATTGTTAAACATTTGTAGAGTTAAGCCTTTCTGTTGGGAATGCATTAACATTTAATAAATAAAGATGCAGCACTCTTTTTCATTTTGAAGAACCTTGAGCCATAAAAGTCCATTGTGAAGCAGAGATGTAATTACAGTACATCCAGCAGAAAAGTCACTACACATTTGATTTCTTGTTCATAATTGTCTATCTGAAATACAGTGAAGTTCTGACATGCCAAGTACTTTCCATTTCAATCATTTGACTTTTCGGTGGGGTAATATTTAAGACAGAGTATGCACATATTCTTGTTGCCATGGATACAAGAATACTGAATTTGAGCAAAACAACAGAGTTTGGAAACCTGAAATCAAAATGAAGTTAGAAATGTGTTCAGTTAGATCACACAACTTGAGCTCAGAATACACATAAATGGACAATAATAGCAAAACATAGAGCAAGATACACGTAGGTATTTATTAATTATTTTCTTCCAAAATCTACTGGTAAGAAAATGACAAGACCACTAAGCTAGCAAAAGCATACATTGAAATAAAATGCAAAAAATGGTAAAGACCATTCACCTGATTTATGTTTTGTAAATGGGATTAATATTCTGCCTACTTAGGTTTTTGTTTTGTTTATGATCGTATTAAATAATTTTAGAACTTATATATTTAGTATATGCTTCCTAAACACCTACTTGCAAACAAATGTTTTCCTTTTGCTTTCATATGAAATATTGCTAGAATGTAATTATATCATCCAAATGTACTGTTTTTCTTGAAAAGGGGTTGCATGGAAATTTCTCTTGAGATCTTCTGTAGGTACACCCACACCAGAAACACCTGTCCATGGAAGAAAAAATTCAATTTTTCAAGAACTGAATTTGCATGCTCAGTTTGCCAGTTAGAGAAGAGTAAGCCTGCATGATTTCAGCTGGCAGGAAGACATTCCCCAGCCCCTTCTCACTGCTATTTGAAAACAGAAGGATAACCACCCTCCACTTCTTCCAACACAGCCAATATTTTCCTTGCTAATCAATTATGCCTCTAAACTGTGTTTTCATTTGAGAGGATGGGTAGCTTTGTTGTGGATTCAGTGTGGAGACTGCAAGGGCATCATGCTGTCTCAGGCTGCCTGTGACAATGACAAACTGCTTGACCCCAAGTTGCTGCAGTTCTGACAGACCTCAATTGCCCATGCTACCTCAGATATTCATCTCACCTAGACACCGACAGAATGTCATCTCTTACAACCATATTTCTTTAGTCTTTTTATGGCCTAAATAAAAGTGAGGGTGAAGAAAGTAAGATTCATATTGAGAAAAAGACCAGGGCATTTAGTGGTCTATGTTTTTAAATCTCCACTGCAATCAGCTGGCATTGAATACCAAGTCCAAGGTGTCCAGAGGGATCAAACTCACTGCATATGAAAGCAGAATTCAGGTGTCTAAGGAAGAAATAATAAATAATCTCCTCCTAAGAAAGGAGACTATTGCCATTTGACACATCTTAAAGAGCCTAGAATATATCCAGGGATCTTAGAAAACTGGCCAAGTGGAGGCCCAGCCAAAGCTGATATGTCAGGCACTTCCAATTTTTAGTTAATAGTCATTCTCAAAATTTTGATCTGGAACTGATTTTACATTTACAATGAATCTGCAACTACCCATTGCTTAGAGCCCAGCTTATGGTTGCCTTAATGGAGGAAGGATAGAACTCATAACCTGTGCAATATTCATTAAGAAATGAAATTTTTATTATTATTTAGCAACTCAAAATGTGTTTATTTTTCCTTTGAACAGACTGGAGCAGTTCACTGGGCAGGAATGACAATATAAAATATAGCACACAAGTAGGAGTCAAGAGTTGAAGTTGCATGCTGAAAACTGCTGATTAATCAAATATATCCCTCTACTTTCAAGAAATCTGTGTTTTAACACTGTATGTGCATGACTGGTAAGTGCAACAGTTCTGTCTCTGTGAACAGAAGAGGTTTATGTGTTTGGTGCAGAACAAGTCACTGAAGACATTTGTGTCACCCTAATAATTTTGATTATATCAGCTCACCTGAAAGATAGATGCTCCATGTATTCAGTCTGTCATTCTCAATTAACATAAACAAAGAAAAAATTCCATGGACTGATGGAATTTAGGGAAAAAACAAAACAAAACAAAAAAATTTGAAGGTGTCCAAAGTATTTTAAATACTTGTAAAGATATAGTTAAATTTTAGTACTTCAAAAAAGATTTTTAAATACTTTTTAGCCAAAACAGAAGTACAGAGAAGCATTTTGGCATATATACCCACTGGTAAACATTAAGGTTGTTCTATTTCCACATTCATGTAATTATTTATTCAGCTCTTCAGGAACTCATGGTTTTAAAGTAACACCACTTGTAGCTGTGGCAAATTAAAGAATTTCTTCCTAAATTTCATTAATTGAATGATGGTATTATTAAGACTACACACACTAGATCGCAAGGCTTACTTAAGACAACTAATGTGAAGCAGCAGACAAATGTAAGAATGACTGTTTTCTGAAATTCCACATTGCTGAATAGATGAAAATATTTTGCTTGATCATGATTGTACATAAGGAAAGCCAGTGATTTCCATATTCAAATAGATATATTGTTTTCTTATGATTGTGAATTCAGCAATCATTCCTTTTGGGAATGTCAATAAGAATTGTTGAAGCAGACCACATTTGACAAAAATTGCAATTTGGTTTCTTTTGCACTGTTCAGAATAAATTCAATAACACTCATACTACAGTGCCTATACAATAGAAATATCTGAATGTGCA
>JAOTQP010001546.1:100511189-100527353 GCA_026413545.1 Cichladusa arquata
GAAATATCTGAATGTGCACTCAATAATGAAAATAATAATAATGATAATTAATAATAATAAACACTACATAGTAATTAACAACCTTAACAATGGATGAAGGTTCGCAGAGCTTGAAAACTACCAGTACAAAAAGAAATGCTGAGTCCTTTTATCCACTTTTATCCATTCATGCATGCTCAGCAAAGGAAGGCTTACAGGGCTGAGGAGAGGGCTGTAGGTTTCTCACTAGTGTTGATTCTTGCAGAACAATTTCTGCTCTATAACAGAAAAAAAGGCTGGATCGTTACAGGTTCGTGGTACCAATAGAAATAAAAATTTTCTAAGAAATAAATAAAATAAATTATCAGTGAAACCAGATTCTGGCAAGTATTCACCCTGCAGAAGTTTGGG
Organism: Cichladusa arquata; assembly: GCA_026413545.1. Lineage (NCBI taxonomy): Eukaryota > Metazoa > Chordata > Aves > Passeriformes > Muscicapidae > Cichladusa > Cichladusa arquata. The sequence goes on from JAOTQP010001546.1 coordinate 100,511,580, forward strand.
CAGGAAAATCAGCCACTTTCTCTCCTTAACCTCATCATGCTCCCAGGACAGCCACATGTGGCTGTCCCAGCTTCCAGTGCCATTGCAGAAACAGCTCTCAAGTATTTGTTGTGTCATAATTGCCAAACTCTGCATTTGGCACCTCTGCTTAGGCAGACCCGAGCAGGTTAGGTAATTGCACAGCCTAAGGAAACTGAATCATTTATTAGGCTGTTGGCCAGCTGAACCATCTCCTAAATCCACTGATAGTACAGTCATGGTTTCCTTTGGCAAAGAGTGTAGACACCTATAATCTAACAAAGACAGCTACATACAGTTATCAAAATGCAGGTATTCTAACATTCAACTGAGTTCTGTCTCTAAATTTAGGTGAGATAAATCATCAGAGAAAACCCTCATCCCTTCTTTGTAAATGTTGAATTCAGTCTTTCTGATGTCTTCTAAGTCCTGTGGTGGGGCTGTGCTGGGAAATTTAGGGGTAGAAAAGCAAGTTTCTAAAAAGAGGATTGGCCATGAATATATTTCTTACATTACATAACAGTTATGTCCTTGGTTTCAGATTTGGATGTGACCCAGTTAGACAGTGAAACTATATGTTTCTCAGCAGGTACTGACTTATTTTAAATTTACATTTAACAAGCTACAAGCAAGCAAAGCATTCACAAGCCCAGTGGGAAGAACAGTGTTGTTAGTTTGACTTTCAAAGAGTATTTTTTTCTTACTTTTCTTTTTTGCACTAAAGGACCATTGGCCCCTGGGAGAGTCTCATGAATTTCCAAGAAATAATTCCCAGCTGATGTCAGTTGCGAGTTACAAGAATAAAACGCCCTCATGTTTATGTCTTTTTTACTGTGAAGTCCTTTCTTGGAAAGGAAGCTAATCCTTATATTAACAAGGCATTCAAAATGTGGTCAGCCTGATAAAGACAGTTTTAAAGTAGGAAGAGTTCAGAAGAGATATGATGACCCAAAATCAAGTGAGCAAGTGAAGATCAGGTTGGCAAGCAAAGGACATAATGTGATGGGAGAGAGTGGAGACTTGGAAAATCACAAAGCAGGGTTGAAAGAAAAGAGTTCTAGGAAGCAGATGAAATAAATTATCCTGAAAACAATTTCAAAATGTATGAAGAACAGACAAGAAGGTGATTGGGAGTATTCAGAATGGATTTACGAAGGAGGAATCATTTTTTACCAACCTGATAGCCCTCTAAAATGAGATGAATGACTTGGTGGGTTAGTGGACAGCAGTAGATATTGTTTACCTCAACTTTAGCAAGGCTTTTAAGACTGTGTCTCTCACAGAAAAATTGAGGAAGTACAAATTAGATGAATGAACACCTGCAAAAATGTGCATCCTCAGCAATCTTATGGATGATACAAAACCGAGAGGTGTGGTTGATACACCCTAAGCCATGTTATATAATGTACATACCAGTGGATGTGCCTCCACAGGCTGAAGGAAAGAATTGACAAGAATCTCCTGAAATTCGATAAAGAGCAATGCAAAGTCCTGTATCTGGGCAGGAAAAGTCCCATGTGCTTGTATAAGCTGGGGGTGAACCAGGGACCTACACAGAGAATGACCTGATGGTCATTTCACAGGACACTGCTGTGCACCCCTGTGAAAAAAAAAAAAAAAAAAAAAAAGAATCTGTCCTGGGCTTCATTAAGCAGAGTATCATCAGCAGATAGGGGATGAGATCCTTCCCCTCTGCTCATCACTGGTGAGACACACCTAGGGTTGAATACAAGAGACATGAAGTGAGTCCAGCTGAGAGACATGACAGTGAGCAACAAATTGAGACGTCTGTCACATGACCACAGCCTGAAGAGTCACAGCTCCCAGCTGTAGAAGTTAAGGTTCAGACTGAATCTTATCAATCCCTATGCATACTAGATGGGGGGGAAAGAGGTAGATGGAAATTAGACTCTTCTCAGCGATGCTCAGTGGCAGGACAACAGCCAGTGGGCACAAACTGAAACAGAAGAAATTCCATTTACACATAAAAAACTGTGGGGGTCATCAGACACTGACACAGGTTCTCTGGGAGAAGCCTTCTGTGAAGGCTTCACTCTTGTTGATACTCAAATGAAGATTCATTTCATTAGGAGGACTTTCATTACATGAAGTATTTCTACAGTACAGTTAAAACTGAAGAATTTTAAGAAGAGAAAAAATTCTAGAGACAATACTCTAGAAAGGAGTAAAAGCTCAATTGCAGATTTTGATCACCAGTGGGAAAGAACTGGGGGGGAAGAGTCCATAGCCTATATGGTCAAAAATTACTGAAGGTTTCCTTAAAATTGTGTTCGCTTACACGGAAGGACTTGAGAGTAGATCCCATGTGATAATATTTGAAAGCAAACAAGATAAAAATTTTAAAAGCAGAGCCATCCCATTGTAGGAATGTTTTGTTAGGGGATGAAAATACCAAGGTGTCCAGACTTACAAAGAGATTTTTAAAAAAATATTTCAGACCCTTTATTTACTTATTACCTATTTATTTCCATAACTTTTCTAAAATTTGAACTAACTTTGACCCTGTGCCTGAAATATCTGTTTAAAATGTCAGCACTGTAAGTTTAATTCAAATTTAATTCAATTACACTTTGGATTTATTTTGGCACTAATCCTAAAGTCATCAAAATGCCTAAATAGGATATTTATGCCAATCTAAGTAGAGAAAAGGTCAGCAAAGTCTTTCCTGCATTAACACAGTTATATTTTCACTGAAGGGATATTCTAAAACAATAATTCATGAATATTCATCTCTGAAGATATCTAATTGCTGTCCAGGCCATTTGTAGCTTATTTCCTAATGGGATTTTATTTATTTATTTCACTTATGTGAATCTCTAATCACAACAGTAATGCTCTTCCAGCTCCTGCTCTTGCATAGCCAGATTTGTGGGTGTTATGCTCCTGCATGCAGCATGTGGTGTCACATGCTGTGGGAGTGGGCCCACACACTGGAATCCAATCTCAAGGCATGGCTCAGTTGGCTCTGCTATGCTAATTACTCCATTGTACTAATTACACTGCTAGTGGCTGTCCCAGAACCACAGAATGGGTAACAAGGCTGGAAAGCACCACTGCAAACCATCTAGTCCAGCCTCCCTGCTAAGCAGGGTCCTCCAGAGCATCCTCACCACATCCATCATGTTTATCAAGAAATTGTTTTACTATATTTCAAATACCTTCTGCATTGTTTGTGCTCAGACTTTTTGCTCTTCCAGCAGGTGTTGATGTGGTTAAAAATGCAAAAAGTATCAAAGTCTGGGGTTATGAGGTTCTCTCCAGTTACCTCAAAAAAGCCTCAGCTGCCTCCCCTTCCTGATAATCCATCCTAATCTAGTTTTTAAACTCTCTCTGGAGTTTAATTTATTCTGCTTGCAATGGATATGTATGTTAGTATGGCACGATAAATCACCTGGAAGTGCTTTTATTTCATCAGTGACTCTCACTAGGGTCTACATATATATTTTATCTTAGAGATTTCTAACTCCTAGTCAAGCAAATTTTAGCTTTGGTGAAGTTAATGTGATCAATTTAACCACGAGCACAGCAGGAAATAGATTATGGTACATTATGCTGCAAATGCACAGCTATTAATCATTTACAAGGTTTGTTCTTTGTATTAATTTTCCATTATAGAATCATAGAATTTTTAAGATCAAAAAATACCTCCAAGATGACATCTAAGCTTTGATGGAAATCACAGAATATATATATTATGTCACATAAAAAGCTTATATCTATGTTAAAGATTGGATTGATATGGTTTATTTTCTTTATATTGAAAAAAGCTTAAAACAAAAATATACTTGAAGTGAGATTCATCCCAGTTAGGTATCAAAAAATAAGTCTTAACTCCAAGATTTTAAGTCTGATTTAGCCACATTTGGATTTATTTGTAGTCGCAGGAGAGAACAGGTACCTTCAGAATGCAGTTCATATCACCACCACATATGTCAAGGACAGCAGAGATGATTTACTCTCCAGAGCCTCCAGCTCTTTCCATTGATGACAGGAGGAGCTAAGGGCTTAATGTACATGTGTAATTTTTAGCTAGCTTATCTTAAGTAAGATGAAACTCAGCCTTCCAGCATCATTTATGCGTGTTACCACAGATCCCTTCATCTGGTGTCAGCTCTGCCATCCCTAAAGCAAGTGTCAATAGTTTTAATTTAAAGAGCAGTTGGGGTCTTTTGTACTCTAACAGTCTTGGTAGGGGTGAAGAAAATCCTTTACTAGTGAAACAACCTAGGTCCACAGCCTGTTTTTTTAGTGGGAGCCTGCCCACATTCAAATCATCCTTTAGCTGACAGAACCAGACACCATTGCTGGGTAGCTCCTCTGCTTACAACAGAACATCTGACTTTGAATCAGCTGGATCAGCTGAAAATGTCTTATTACCTAGGGCTTTAGAGAAGTTCAAAAATTGTTAAGGGGTCTTAAAAGACTCTATTTAAAAGTGAACTGCCTCATGGCAAACAGCAGCACAGATCCAAATGCAGAGCTGTGGTCCTCCAGAATCACTTAAAAGTGCCCATTTCTGTAGCTTTTTCCTACCACTAGGTACTGTGGGATCTATGGCATCTATTACACAATTGAGGTAATGCTATAAGAAAACAGCATCAACATTTTTGCAATGTTTTTCATCAACTACTTTACCTTAATTTTTTGTAAGGATTCACTTACACATTGTTCTGGACTTTGGCCAGCTTCATGAGGTTGTCTTTCTTGGAAATTAGGCATCTAAGCATTTCAAAGCAGATGTACAATTTCCTCAGAAAAATGGTTTAATAAAACTAAATCTTGGTTTCATAAAGCTAGAAAGCTAAATCATATGGAAAAAACATTAGTTTTCTAAACAATCTAATTAAAAAGTATTATTGTGGAGTTCAAAAATTCCAAAAAATTGTTTTGTCACAGGTTTTTTAAATCATTTTCATAGACAAGCTTTCACAGCTCTTCCATACAACCTGAAATATTCAGTTCATAACATGTAACTATAATTTTAAAAGTTCTGCTATTTTCCACACCATTTTTATTAGAACATACATCATTACAATACTATATCGCTTAAAATTTCAGTTTCTCTGGCAAGTTGCTAAGGAGGTGATATAACTGTAGCAGCAAAATAATTCCTTTCTTGATAAGGCAAAACAATAAAAGAATAAAACAGTAACACTCAGTATAAGGAACTTTTCACTTCACTTTGGATTTTGGTAGCATTGTGCCATTTCTCATATATTTATTTCCACTCTACTTCCCACAAAGCAGATTGATTCACTTAGACAAGCACAGCTGAGATGGTACACAGAAAGTATGTTAAGGGAAAAATCTTTCTAGTAAGAAGTTATTTTGCTTGATTTTCTATGAATTGTCCTAAACTACCTCTGTTTTCTCAGCTCTGCAAGGATAATTGAGTTTTGACACCTTGAAGATAAGTCTGGACTCTTCTTACAGTAAGAGGAGCAGAAATAGTAATTTTTGCTTCTGAGAACTTAATTACCCCTGGCAGAGGTTCCTGTGAAACCCACACCTCCCTCTTGGCACAGCAGCCCAGGTTTCACACAGCAACTTTGGGACTTTCACACAGCAAGGACGTCACCAAGACCAAAATGTTTTTCCTACCCCTTGTCACAGCAAATCGATTGTTGTCTGCATAGAGGACAGGGTCAGACAAAATTGTCAGGGAGACCCTCCTGCTGAGTCATGAGGTTCAGAAAGGACCTTGTTTTTCAAATTCTTTTCCAAGTGGGGTTTAGGTGTGGCTGGATCCAGACTTAGTCCTAGACTTGGCTAACAGTTTATAGTTGAAGGATTATGTGCGCACAACCAATCTTTATACCATCTTGCCAAGGTTTCAATGTCCTGGTGTGCAGTTGGGCACTTTCTGAGAATCTGCCACAGCAAGGAGCTGCTCATCCTCAAGGAGCAACTGGAGAGCCTCACTGCCCAAGGGGAGATGCCAGTGTGAGAAACACTGCCCTGCAGGGGAGCTCGAGGCCCTGTGCTGGCACTGTTTATTGAGCAAGATTATTAACTCATTTTGGGTTGGCACATGCCCAATAAGCCCTTAGCTGCTGACCAAGACTTACGACCCTTAACTCTCATGTTGTTATCTGTGAGCCAGATGCAGCCCCTGTGACAAGCACTGGTGGCTCTTGCTCAAGAGAAAAGGGAGAGAGGGATCACACAGGTACAGCCCCTTCCAGCTGAAATGGTCAGTACACACTTCTAGAAAACCTTGATCCATGTAATATAGGGACAACGAAACTCACCTAAGCACAGTAATTAATAAAATGTGCTATGACTGCCAAAGGAAATGAGGGAAGTGTGCATAGAATTGTATTGACAATGTGTATTGACTGTCATGCTAGAACAATATCCCTTTGGAAAATAAAGAAAAAAAAAAAGAAAAATGTTGTGAAATTACTGGTGTTCATTTTACTTTGTGGATTGTATCATTTGTAACATATATCCAACTGTACACAAAGGGCTGACAGATTTGTCAAGCTACTGTTATGGCTCATAAAGTCTTTTAGGTTGGAAGAGACCCTAAAGATCACTGATCCCAACCGTTAACTCAGCATTGCCACGCTAGCCTAGCACTAAACCATGGCCCTAAACATCTTTTAAATACCTCCCTGGGTGGTGACTTTATCCCCTCCCTGGGCATCCTGTTTCAATGCATGACAACCTTCTCAGTGAAGAATTTTTCCTAATACACAATCTAAACTTCTCCTGGCACAACTTGAGGCTGATTCCTCTCATCGCATCTGTTGTTGCTTGGAAAGAAAGATTCACATCTTGATACACCCACCCTTCAGGTAGCTGTAGGGAGTGATAATGTCTCTCCTGAGCCTCTTTTCCTCCAGGCTACACAATCCCAGCTCTTTCAGCTGCTCCTCGTAAGATATGTTCTCTTCCCTGGTTCATCACCCCTCTTGGTGACATGCTTCAGCACTTTGTTGTCCCAAGAAATCCACGTGTTTCTCAAATGGGAGCTGGAGGCAGGGTAAATGACACTGGGTAACACAAAATCACCTGGAGACATGCTTAGTTAACTAGATCACATCCTCACTCAATGTGCTTGATTCAGTTGTCTACATATTAATGTCAACTCCTATTTGCTATTCGGAGTTTTACAGGAGTGAAAAGATCCTTCCACAGGTGGCAGATACAGCATAGGTCACAGGTCTGATACCTGCCTGGAGAGATTATAGAATGTTTTGGGTGGGAATGGACCTTAAAGCTTATCTCATTCCAATCCCCTTCCATTGACTGGGACACCTTCCACTGACCAGGTTCTTGAAGCTCCACCCAACCTGGCCTTGAACACTGCCAGGGGTGGGGCACCCACAGCTTCATGTTGACATTGGCCCACTGACTCCATTAAGTCATACTAAATTTGTAAATACCAACAGCCATTTCAAAGAGGTGAATAACTCAAAATATGGTTCATCACTTTAAAAGGTAGATATCTGAATGAGATTAGACAAAAACCTTCTCTGGATACTAGCTGGACTGCCTCTAATAGCTGGACATTTGTATATCTGTGCACAAGATACTTGTCTAGCATTTAGCCCTCCCTTGTCATTACTGACTAATTTAATTGCATCAAACTGGAGGTTTTTTCTCCTTTCAGTCTCTAGAAGTATCCCTTGAAATTACTTGTAACAATGTGATTTCACACCACTGAACAGCACAGTCACTCCAAATCAATATTACCATTCAAACAAGCAGGGTTATCCAGGCAAGAGATATGCCTAGAAAATACTCATATAAATTTTATCACTTTGTTGTGTTTTTTTTAAATTCAATTGACAATCAAGAAAAATAGGGTAAAATACAATTCACTTTTAAAGCAGACGGGTAGTTTGCTTAAATTTTATTTTTTAAAGATGACAAAAGGACAACGGTGCAGCTAAAAAGGAAATGTTTTCATCTGTCCTACTTTTTCCAACCAATTTGTTTGTTCTAGTGCTAAGTCAGCCTTTCATTTGAATGCAGAAATGCAACACATACCACATTGGAAAGCTCTCACAAATTCAGAAGGGTTTTTTGGGAAGGAATTAGGTTAACATTTAAAAACTTGTTAATGAGTCTTGGCTTATTCTTTTCTTCTGACAGCATGATATCATTAATGTCAGGATTTGGTCTGCCAGTTCCAGCACATATGGAAATAGGATGTTGCACATTTTGAGATACTAAGAGTTTTAGGTAAATCTTCCACCACTTATAGCTTGTGACTCAAAAGTCTGCATAACTTTAAGAAAATATGTAGTCAAGACAAAACTGATTTAAATTGCATGAACTTGAATTCATCCACTGGGATCCAAATATAAATTTGAGTCAAATTATATTTTATGAGAAAAGTCTACCAGAGGGGGAAGAATTGGATATTGGATGACATTGGGAAGATGCTCATTAATTTTACTTCTCCATACAGGGGAAGAAAAAAAGCATAAAATAAATAGGTAAAGGGTTAAGCAAAAATATAATATATGATTACTCTTTGATCTTAATTGAACCAACTGGAATTTGTTATTGATGACTGGTGTGGGTGCATCCCTATTTTCCTATTGATGTTATCAACAAAGCTGTCAGCTAGACTTAATTTCACAAGCATGTAAGAGTTTATTAGTTTCTTAGAAATATTTTAGAAAAACAGAAACACATAATTTTAGCTTATCAGCAACTCATATGAAGATTTTTTTTCTAATATATGCATATAAGACACACAGAAAAAGTGTATCTGAAATGTAACAGCTTTGTAAAATTCAGTTCACCCTTTACTGAGTCCTTCATAGAGGTCTACAGGAGTTCATGTGACATTTTCATAAGGGATGAATCATTGAAATTAATTCTAAACAGTATTGTTAGATTCAGTCTTTAACTATTAAAAAACCTGAAAATTCATAGGACATCAATCATTTTTTCTGTGCCAAGATGCGTTTTCATTTCAGGTGGTCTGATTTCTGAAGTCTGTTCCTGGTAGGACAGTGAAGGTACACTGGAAAACTTGCACATTTCTATAGATGGAGGCTTCTTACTTGATAAGTTTCACACAGTTTTTAGGTTATAAGATATTGCACTTAGGACTACTCTTCTTTTGTTTGGATTTTATTTTCATTTATTTTTAAATAACTGCTTGCTTTCATGAGACTTTCATGATTGGATTTTTTTTCCATGGTTTCAAACTTTACCAGAACACACTTACTGGATGACATATTCCCATGTCAGTGAAACTGGTATTTCTTGAATTCAGCAAAACTGTAAGAAACGTTTTTAAATTCACATCTTTTGTAGTTTCCCTTAGGTCCATAAACCTTTCCTCTCTTGTGCTCTTTGTCTATCACAGTCACAACAAGACAAGCAATACTTTGGAAGTTTCAGAATGTCATAATAATGTTTTTCAGGCAGCAACTGTTGTGGCCTCAATGGCAATAACCCAAATGGCTGCAGCCTTTTCTTCAGAAGCTCACTGTGGTCCTGTAGAACACTCTAGGCACCTCTTGAACAGTTCTTTTAGAGGAAAAAAGAGGAAGAGCAGCTTTTGTAGGGATCTCCCTCCTCAGTGGTACTCAAAACTCAATTTCACAATTCCCTGGGCAGCCCAATCTAACTTTAAAGCTTTGCTAACTGCAAATTTGGCACTGCTCTCATCAGAGGCTTGGACCAGATAACCTTTAAAGGTCCTTTCCAAAATAAGTTTTTCTTTCATAGTAAATATCAGCTGGATACTTTCTGTTCTATTTCTTAATTTTAAAAGGGAAAAGCATACAAAAAACCCCCAGATATTATTGTCTAAAATTATTTTTTCATAATAATACAGTCAAATCCTACTTTTCTAATGCTATCTAACCAGTCACCATCTGCCTCTGGAGACATGTTTTCTGTATCTCCATCTAATAAAATGGGGAGTAGAGGGTGTCTGAAGAATCAGAGATTTGTATGAAAGACCAAATACAATTTAAGTCTGGGAGAAGTGTAATACAGCCAAGACTTTCAAGGTTTCCTAGTCTCCAGATTAAATTTTAAAAATAATTCCAACACATTTCAACTAATTTTTGCTCATCAGTTGTTTGTTTCTCACAGTTTAACTTTCTCACCTCATCTCTGAGTACCAGATCAATTAAATTTAAATTACTTTGTGGGAATGGTCCATGCTATCCCATGGGCTCTAACCATGTCTAGCAGCAGCTAAAATCTCATCAAGAACCATGCTGACAAACTTACAGCTCAGATAAATCTGCCAATGCTCTAACCTGTGCACATTCCCTGTTTAATTTACCAACTCTTTATATAGTTTAGTAGTCCCAGTTATGATATTTAAAGCATAATTAGACAAAAGCAAAACTAGGAGGAATATATCTGAAAATACGATAACAGATTATCTTTGCTTATTCATTCCTCTGAGTTCATCTTCTCTGCCATCAGCACTAAATCTCAAAAGTGGAGGCAAGAGGGAAGGCTGGACATGGTCCCCCCTGCCTTCCACTGCTTCCAAGCTGAGGAGTCAATGCCTGCAATTCTAATCAGCTAATTAGAACACAAATGAGTAGTCTGAAGGGGTTAGTCTTGCGTTCAAAGAAAATTAGCTACCCTTTTTAATAACACATTTTATATAAAAATATAAACCGACCTGAAAAACTAAAATATTTGATATAAGAAGCAAGGGCAATTTTTTTTAATTCTAGATGAAAAAATTATTGAGCTGTAAAATAAGTGGGTTTCCTTTTCTTTCTTCCTCTTCAAGGCCTAATTGGCCTGAAATCGAGAATACTTTTTTTTATTATAATATAAATTTTGCACATTCTTTTTGTGCTGTCATGTCTAAAAAAAGCAAGATTTCCAAAATTCCTTTATTCATTAACTTTAAAAAAAAAGCAAAAAAGCACTTAGAGTACTTACTTTTAAAGAAACACAAAATACTTAATTTTTGTTTTAAAATCGTCCTTTATGTCATTAAAGTAAAAAAAATAGACAATTCCCAAAAATTGACCATGTATCACTGATATTTCTGGACCTATGTTACTTATTTATTTTGCAGACTAGTGTGTGTATTCAGTTAAGATTCTGAAACACCTTTTCCAAGGTCATCTAAACAAGCACATTAAATTCTCTCACTTTATATAAAGTCTGTTTGAGAGGCAACACACAGTACACTGTCTATAATGACACTAATATTTCAGTGTCACTGTAGTCGTGCATTCCCATATTTTCACAAGGTTTTCTGCTTTGTCTGAGAGTCTTGTGGTACTTCAGAACTCAGAACTTGTCAACAAGTGAAAATTTAAGTTAAGTACTGTTTTGATGTCAAAAATGTCTGTGTAAACCTGGCACCTGTGAACTTGGACAAAACCTCCTCAGAATGCATAGAGACTGATATTTGCTACATCCAAAAATCCCAGGGGAAAATCCTCTTTATTCAAATACAGTTGGTAAAACACAGCTACATTAAAAAAAAATTCTAGTACTTTAGTTGATGATAAATTCTTAACAAAGTCCTTTGTCAGTTAGTGCAAATTTGTCTAGAGTGAGAAGATCTAGAATAATCACTGAAATATTTCATTTGCATTCTGTAGCAGCTTGGCCTGCAAGGGGTCCTGGTGACAGTGACACTTAATGAACCAGGACTTGCATTCTACATTAGGGATCCTTTGGTGTAATGAGAAAAGGTAGTATCTATGAGAAAAGATAGTATCTTTGGAGCTCATTTTCTTCATTGTTTAGACATCCTCCATTCCCCATGTTTTAGGAAAAGGTTATAATGGAGATACAGAAAAACATGTCTCCAGAGACAGATGGTGACTGGTTATATATATGGTGACTATAAAATTAATATAAAATTGTGATAGGTTAAGGTTCAAGGCCTGTCAGTGACAGTATCTGACTGCAAAAGCATATTCAAAGCAACACACAGACAAGCTGCAATCCCCAATAAAAGCATTCAGCACACTCAGAGTGTGGTTCTTACCCAGTAAGTGTCCCTGCAAGGGAGAAGACAGGTTCAGCCCCTTGACTGATCCTAGCAGTAACAACGGAGCCTTCCCTAAATTCTCCTGATTCTTTATTGCATTTATACTATTTCTTTGTGTTTGGATGCAGCTTGTGTGACTCTACTCATACCTTTGTTACTGATTGGTGTAGAATTCTCTTGCTTGGCTGTGAAAAATACAGTCAATAAAATCTAGAGCAGAGCCCAGTGAGGAGTGGCTGTGCCTTGGAGGTGGCACCTTTGGGTTGGAGGTGTGTGTTAATATCACAATCAGGTTATAATGAACCAAGTCCATTTGAGGAGAACGATTTCACCACAGCTGTTGGCTCAGCAGCAGGACATCTCCTCCTCTCTCCCCTGGCTGAGAGGTGCTGTGCGGCTTTTCAGCTCAAAGCACCACTGAATTTCTCCCCTGTGAGGATTTCAGCAGAGCCTGGTCGTGGTGTCTCTTCTCTGCTCCACCCTCTGTTCCATTTCCTTTAGCAGGAGCTGTGGCTGCAGATTTTGGGTGTGGGGAATCATCATGGAATAGGATTCCAGCGTGGTGACCACATTCCATGGAGGGAGTAACAGTATTTTGCCTCATAATTTCTGTACCATTTGAAGTTCTATTATGATGTGAATATAATTCCTCAGTTTTCTCTTATTTTAGCTCCAGCCATCCTTCCACATTCACAATTTAGAAATTATACAACTCAAATCCTGAGGCTAAAGATTTCTTACAAAATCCGTTAGATTTCAAGTACTGTGTGTTGGTACTTCCAGTTGTCTTCTCTTTGAGATAGAAATTATCTTTTCAAACTGTATTTTAATACAAGCTAATGGAATGGTAGTCTGGTTTGCAAAATAGACTACTAGACAATGTGAGTATGTGAACTAAATAAATAAGGATGTGGGTTTTGGTCAGTCCAACATTCAGAAGGCATTTTCCTAATAAATGAATGAATGAATGAAAAACAATTTTTATGGTAATTTAAATGGTATGGAAAATACTGATTAGCTGAAATGTAATCAGTTAAATGCCATAAAAAATCTGTGAAGGGACTCCATGTTCCTGAATTTCAATTCATACTCAGTTCAGCAGCAGCACATAAAAAAGTTCTGTAGCACAAATGTCAGTACATTTGTGATCATAAATGTACCATGGTTAATCACATTTGGTCTCCAAGATTAAACCTGTATGTCTCATAGGACTGCTCTAAATACATGGCAAGATAGGAATGAGACTGCTCTATTGCTGCTTTTGGGTATACAGAAATTCAGCTCAGCTCCCTGCTCAGGCACACATCTTTAGAATTCATAACTGTTTGAATTCCAAACAGTTTTATTCACCTGCCTCTAAAATGTTGAAAATTGTTGATGTGAAATAGCTCATTTAAAATATGACTTTGCCAAATATTTCTCTCTAACATCAGTAAGATGGAGAAAGGAAAAGTAATTTCTACTGTACTGGGGGAAATCTCCATTTCTTTCTTTATTTGATTCTTTAGATGAAATATTATCAAAACACTTATCCTTTGGAATTTGCCAAGTCAGAAATTAATGGAGATTGATTTAATCAAACAGGGTCTCCCTTTTAACATATACAGTAGTTTTGTCAATATACAAGAACTTCATCTACAAGCTTAAGAATAATGTGAAAAAGTAAAACCAGAAGGAATCTCACATTCAAAACCTGTAAATAACATAATTATTAGTAAAAAAATATCACTTTGTAATTCTGGCAGGTCTAGTAATAGCAGAAATTTGAGTATGATACCTCAGGAGAATCTTCAGCTTATGAATAAATATTTTACAATGCTGAGCATTTAACAAGCCCCCTTTCCATTTGTACTCTATCACAATTTATTCTAAACACCGACTATTAAAAAATCCCAAAGCAGCTTAAAAATGTAACAAACTGTAAAGGGCAGAAAAGATAAGATACTTTCACATTCTGGAGCCCTTGGCAATAATGATCAATGTTTTGAGTTCTTACTTCTGAACCAGAATCTGGCCCTGCATAAGAAATTTGTCTGACACTGACCTCAGACCTTAACATTACTTCCCACAGATTAAACCTCACTGTTGTCTATGTTAAATGAAATTATGCAATTTCAAATAATGCAACCCAAGGCAACCTTTCTTTGTTTCTAAAAGTCATAGGTTAACAACAGAATCAGAAGAATTAAAATGCATGAAAGAATGCCAGTTCCACTTCTCATAATGTGTAGGGAGTGCTCAAATACCATGAGGATGATAACAACCTCTACTGTCTTTTCAAGAGACCCTTTCTGGAGTGCTGTGTTCAACATAAATGCAGCCCCCAATGTAAGAAATACATGAACTTGTTGAAGCAAGTCTGGTGGAGGTTGATGATGATCAGATCTGCTGGTGCAGACGTCCCATGAAGACAGGCTAAAAGGGCTGTTCAGCCTGGAGAAGAGAAGGCTCCAAGGGGAGCTTAGAACACCTTCCAGTACACAAAGTGTTACAAGAGAGCCAGAGAGGGTCCTTTTATAAGGACATGGAGTGATAGGAAGACATTATTTACAGTCAGAATGGTGAGACAATGGAACAGGTTTTCCAGAGAAATTGTGGATGCCCCATCCCTGGAAGTGTTCAAGGCCAGGCTGGATGGGGTTTTGAGCAAACTAGTGTAGTGGGACGTGTCCCTGCCCATGGCAGGGGGTTGGAATAGATGATCTTTAAGGTCTCTTCCAATTCAAACTATTCTATGATTCTATGAGATTGAAACAGAAAAACAGAATGAAAAAATGCTGGTGGGAGAAAATATTATTATAAAAGTACTGTGGGTTACTTGCTGAGTGTGGCCAGGAAAACCTTTAAATCCATGTGTCTGCCTTATTATTAGGAGTTTTCACACTCATCAAGGACTTCATTCTCCAAAATATTATTTTGGCCTAAATCTGCCACTCATGTGAAGAACTTACAATGCCTTTTAGCACATCTTCAAATAGCTTTCAATAGTGTTTTCACTTTCTGTCAGAAGCCATGAATAGCATAGTTATTTTGGAGGTTATTGTGGGCATTATGCAGCCAGTCTTTTGGATTAAATACTGTGCCATGGCAGTCAGTTTTCCAGCATCAGCTGCTACTGGACAAAATAAGATAGTGACAATTCTCTGGTGGTGAGGCTTGCTGGCACGATTTACACAGTACAGTCAGCCTTGCAGATAAAAAGCTCTGCATCCTGGAAACGTGCCTGGGCCTGGACTAAGTCTTCTCAGATCTGTGTCATCCATGTCCTCTTTATTTGTCCCGGTTCCTGACGCGTTTTTTAGAAGTGCTTGGAGTTAGGAAAGTGGTTCCTTAGGAGGCTGGCTTTACTGGTCTTTAGCACGAAGCTTTTAGGATGTGCAGAAATTCACATTGTGTGAAAACTAAGGGTCACTGCCCAGAAGAAGACTGACCGTATTCTGAATGGATTCTGAAGAGCACATGGTACTAGTAGTAAAATAAGACATGCTGGTACACTCAAGAAAAGAATACAGTACTTCACTTATTTGAAAATGTGAAGAAGCAGTCAAATTTGAATTTGTACTTCATTCCATAACTCTAAATAATAAAAAGAGAGAAGAAGTCTTCCTTAAGTATTCAGTTGCTTTCCATTTATTTTTGTTAACTCAAGACATTTGAACACTGGTTGACTACAGATGAATATGACAATTGTGAGAAAAAGGGTTCCTTCTCTTCTCTTCTCTTCTCTTCTCTTCTCTTCTCTTCTCTTCTCTTCTCTTCTCTTCTCTTCTCTTCTCTTC